>JAOTQH010254965.1:0-11627 GCA_025631255.1 Cornus kousa | reverse complement strand
AATCCAAACATTTTAAATCCCTCAATGGCTCAATCCTTGTGAAACCTTGCGGATTTCTACTTAGATCAAGTTGTTAAGAAGTTTTGAATTTGTGTGGCTTGAAATTCAAGACTGTAAGAGCATAGACATCTCTATTATGTTCCTTCAGAGCTTCAACACCAAAAATATACTGGGAGAAGCTTTTCAAAGATGAAGTTGATCAAATTATATCTATGGTCGACAATGTCACATGAGAGATTAAATGGAGTGCTATGATATCTATTGCAAAAGTTATATTTGAAGAAACTTTATTAGAGTACTTTAATTAATAATTTTGTAATTCAAAATGCAAGACGGTCAGATTTATTTTGTAATGAAGTTGAATTATAATTTTTGTGACTAAGTTGTGCTGAATAATTCCTTTTAATTTTCTGATGTGAATTGGATCGTGTTCTTTATAAAACACCAAGAACGAGTTTTGTTTTGTGTATTTTCAACATTAACATATTTTATATTCTTATCGTCTCGTTTCAATAAAAGTTTTGCATTTTTATAATTTTTTTGCGTGTGTAAAACCTTATATATAAAGAGTCTTGCATTTAAAAGTTCGCCTAAGGCCTCTCAAAATTTTGAGAATCTCAGGGCCGGCCCTGCACATAGTGCTGAATAACTAATGTCACATATAAATCTAGCCTAAAAAATTAGAAATATCGGTCGACGCCTAAGAACCAGACATTGACCGAAAGCCCCCAGTTAGTTGACTGAAAGCCCTAAATTGGTCGACGTGTAGCCATTTCATGTCAACTGAGTCTTGTATACATGTTAAAATAAAACCACACTCACCACCTTCACCATCAAAAGAAGATATTCACATAGTGCTAAATAACTAATGTCAAATATAAATCTAGCCTAAAAATTTTGGAAATATCAGTTAATGCCTAAGGACTAGACATCTATCAAAAGCCCTCAACTGGTTGACGTGCAGCCATTTCACGTCGAAAGCCCCCAACTAGTTAACGTGTAGCCATTTCACGTCGACTGAGTCCTGTATAAATAAAGTATATATATATAAAAAAAAACCATACTCACCACCTTCACCTTCAAAAGAAGGTATTCACATAGTGCTGAATAATTAATGTCACACATAAATCTAGCCCAAAAAATTAGAGATACTGGTCGACGCCTAAGGACCAGACGTTGACCGAAAGCCCCCAACTAGTCAACGTGTAGCCATTTCACGTTGATTGAGTCCTGTATACAAAAAAAAAAAAAACCAACCACCCACACTCACCACCTTCACCATCAAAAAAATGTATTCATATAGTACTGAATAACTAATGTCGCACATAAATCTAGCCCAAAAAAATTAGAGATACCATGTGATGTTTCCAATTTTCACCATTTTTTATTTTTCAGAAATTTTTGTTGATGCGAGGGTATTTTCGTCATTTCATGTTTTAAGTACCGGACACCGTGGGGTGTGCCGGGTGTGTTGGATAGTTGTTTGGGACATTTCATTGAGTTTGGCACTCTTTGAAACGCAAAGTTGGTCATTTTCACATTTTCTCATTTTTCGAACCGGACGGTCCCGTGTGGGACCCGCTACCGAAATTGTTGCATACGGGTATTTTAGTTTGGTCCATTTGTATCATATTTATTTTTATTTGTTGTATTTTATGTGGTTGTAAATTTAATGTGTAAATATGTATTTGTGTGGTGTAAAATGAAAGAAGAAGAAAAAGAGAAAAGAAAATAAAAGTGGTGGGACCCACCATTATTACAATTGTGGTCTAGAGACCACTTGGTCTCTCAAGTTTCTCTCACTTTCCCATAACTCTCTCTTCCTCCCTTTTCTTCTTGATTTTTCTTTTTCTTTTGGGTTCCAATCTTCAATCCAAGATTTCTCCTTCGTTACTTGGAATTTTCGGAAGTCGTTTGCGGTAAATTGAAGCTCACGGCGAGACCTTCAAATCTATACTAGCAATTTCAGCTTTGGGACACTCTAGAAAGTCCAAAAATTAGAACCCATTTTGAGGGTTTTGCATAATTTTGAGGTAGGGGTTCCTAATCCATGCAATCTTGTTTTTTTGTGAGTTAATCTTTTATGAATTGTGTCTAGTATGACTAATTTGTGAAAAATCTAGCAAATTACTTGTTGTATATATGTTGATGTGTAATTATGTGTATTAATTAACCTATGTGAAGAGCATGCCTAAATGTTGATTTTTATATGCCTATCATGCTAGATCTCGATTGTGTGAAAACATGTTGTTGTTTTGCTGGCGCCACGTGGCAACCTCCTCTAGTGGCACGTGGCGACCTCTGCCACGTGGCGTCCTCTGGTGTCGCCATGTGGCGAGCCATCTTCAGCAAACCTCTTTTAATTTAAAAAGGTTTGGATGTTGAAGGGAGGGTTCGAACCCTAGACCATTGTTATCCTTATGAGTGGTTCCACCAAATGGGCTAAATGAGCCCATGTGCTTAAAATCAGCAAGCCATGTATATATATGCTTTCCTTTACAAAAAAAAAAAATAATAAAAAAAATAAAAATAAAAAATAAAAAATTGCTAGGCTAAGAAATGAGTCAACAGATAGATATTTGCATTCTCTACGTTCGACATTCAAACCCGAGAATGGGGGGCAACTGATGAGGACTCTTATCAGGAAGTTTGATCATCACAGGAAACTATAAAGCAGGATAAACACTACTATTTTGGATAAAGATAAAGATATAATCTCCCGTCCGTTTTGAAGAGGTAAAAAGAATAATACTCCTCTATCAACACAACTTCACGCCCCTATAAAGAGGGCTTTCGGGTTAACACAAAAGGTACGACAAAAATCCCTAGAAAAGTCCTTTCACTTTCTTTCCTCTCTTCGGATTTCGCACTGACTTGATCATCGGAGGCTCTTCGGCCGGTACCACACCGGTATCCTCAATTACCTTTCTCTTCCTTTTTCAGGTACGACGTCGCTTCGGGTCGCTACGGAATCTTGCATCATCAGTTATGAATCTGTAATTTGAATTATGACTCCTAAATTAATATTATAGTGAGATCAAGTTGTGTGTGTGTGTGTGTGTGTATATATATATATATATAAGTGAAGATCACAGACGAATACTTTGTGGCAGAGAATCAGATTTTCATGGGATTCAATTAGGGTTTATGTACCCAGGCATCCAACCACCTTCAGATGTGCGATCTATTAACGAATTTTTATGTCAATTTGATAGTATCAAAGAGAGTTTTTTACTTTTTTTTCTTAACATGCAAAATAAGTGGGAAAAAGGCAAGCCCATGGAAGACCGAAAATGACCTGGTCTATTTGGCCTCCTTGGCTTCGTGAAGCCATTAAGGCGAATCTTTCTTTTGTTGGGTCGGGCTTGTTTGGCCCTTTGTAGTTTTTTTTACTTATTGTTGCCAAAAAAATAAAAATTGTAATAATAAATAAATAAATAAATAGAAGATATTGAGTGAGCAACCATGTCATTGATAATAAAAAACCTAATACTGCATACAATAAAACTGGTCCCACCATTTAAAAAAATTGCCTATTTTGTTAGATTGGGGGCAGCGGGACTCAGTGGATGCACATTATGAAAGAAATTTGTGATACGTAACATCAATGGTAGTCTTGTAAGAGTTACCCACGTCACTTTCTGTCTTTCATTCCCTTACCATTTTCTCTCTTATTTTTTTAAGAAAAAAGTAAAAACACTCTCTCTTTTTTTATTGGCACCAGGAACTCATTTAAACAGGATCCTTTTGGTATTTACCTTAGATTACAAACCTGAAAATACTATACGGCCCCAAAGTTCAACACCAATTTCAATCAGAAATTATAATGGAGATGGACTAAAAAAACTCTCTTTAACATGTACCTGCCATACATGAGGTGAACTGTGACCTACCAACATTTCTTGACCCTATCTAACAAATTAGGCATGCATCCTGTTTAGACATTTTTATGTTACTGTATATCATTTAACATAAATCCTTGATACATTTGTCTGTGTTACTGTATATCATTTTTGCAGCCGGTCTGTCGGCTTAGACATTTTTATGTCCTGTATTTTCTTTATATATATGCTTTGTTTTGAATGTCATATGCTTATATTGATACATTTGTCTGTCTGATTACATCAGGTGCATCACAGTGACTTCAGTGTGAAAGTGCTACCCGATTTTCAGGACCACCCTTATACCTCTCTCACTTATTTATCTGTTTATCCCCTTTACACTTGCATGTCCACTGTGCACTGATTATCCCTTTTATTATCTGATGAGTTTATCCAAGTGCCATCTTTTTAGGACCATAATTCATCCCAAGTTTGGGGGGTTATGCCACCCACTTTGGATATTTCAGTCTAGGCCATTATTTGCCTGCACTGGTATACTCTTTCCTTTGTTATCTTTGCACATTGAGGACACCGTGCCATTTAAGTTTGGGGATAATGGTGTATTTTGCAGTGTTTGTTTTAAATTTAAAATTTTGAGCATGCTTTGTGTATTTGAGGGATTTTCTATAATTGGTCCATATTTAGCTATGATTTTGATTGATAAACATATCATTTGCACAGTAATCTGTGTATTGTGGCTTGCACTGGTATGCTCTTTCCTCACACTTGACACGCCAGTGAACTTCATTTAACTAATTTGTTCAATTGTGTGTTTAAGCTGTAAAATGATAAAACCCCTTTTCTCCTTCTATCCGACTCGCCTATGATCCAGCATTCTCACCGCTCATTCACGAAAGCCGGAGTCACTCACATTTAAGCTGTAAAATGATATTTGGGTGCAATTGGCCGGTAACGGAGCATTATATGATTGATAAACATATCATTTGCACAGTAATCTGCATTTTTTTTTTTTTTTTTTTGAAAAGCAGTAATTTGCATATCTTGCTATGCAGCTTTCCTCTTTCTTGGTGTTGGTCGCTACCCTTTCTCCTTATACGGCGGCGACCTGATTTGATCTCTATGGACGGCAACCCAGTGGTCGCCGATCTTTATCAATAGTATGGGCTGCCAAAATGGCGACCCACGGTAAGATTATGAGGGTAAGGGCATTTTAGTTCTTTTAATTTTTTGATATTTTACAATAAAAGCCATTAAAAAAATAAGGGTAAAATTGTTTTTTCAAATATTTTTAATGATGTTATTGATGGAAAAGTTATTTAAAATTATGGTAATTTTGAAGTGATATTTGACCAAATCTGAATGGGGTGTCCAATGAAATTAACCTAATTTTTTTCACCTCATATCTCCTCCGTCATCTATCCTCCTTGATTTCCTTCCAGGATAATGAACCATTGCAGCAGCAGCTTAAGCAGTGCGCATGTTGTGTCACACTACGACGACCTTGTAATTGAGATTTTGCTTCGATTGCCTCTAAACTCGGTCTTCAAGTTCAATTGTGTATTAAAGACATGGAAGTGTTTGATTTCTGATCCTATTTTCTGCTGCAACTACAAGTCCGAAAGGAAAAATTCTCTTCTCCCGTTGTTGGGATTCTTTCGGATTACTCCCGCTGAAAATGGGCTAACACGTGAGCATTCATACCAATTTTAAATGGTAAAGAAAAAGAAGTTTAGAAAGTCGGATTTCATTGAAAACAACCATTCTCTTGCTCAGGCTTCGCCTGAAGGCCTATACTACACCGTTTCAAAGTTTCCCCAGTTTTAATTACCGGGTTTGGAACCCCATCACAAGCCAATGGTTTGCTCTTCCTAAACCAAACACGGTACATAATCCATCTGCAGTGGGTTTCTCTTGCGAAGAAGAATGTAGCAATAGCAAAGATGGTGATGGTGATGGTGATGGGGTGATGCATTTCAAAGTAATTCTCGTTATTACAGAACGAGCCACATGTGACAGTGGATTAGCTACAGAAACTCTCTCTTCTCGTACAGGCAATGAAGTGAATCGTTTCTCGGTTCTCCATCTGAATTTTCAGTTGAGCTTACATTGAATTGATTGTCAATCAGTAGATGGGATCTTCTACTGGTATGTTAGTGGTTTTTTTCGCTGCATTTGATCCCAATAACATTGGGGAAAATGAAAATCGTCTCTGGCTGATAAAGTTGCCTCCTCATTGCGAGAGGGTGGGATTTTTGCATTATATCATGGGCCGGTCACCGGATGGTTATCTCCGGATTGTTGTGAATGACAAATTGATGTTCAGAGTGTGGGATATATCTCAAAAAAGAAGCTTTCTAGTTATAGTTTATTTCACAGTATACCAAGTTGTGAATGGATCTTGAAGTAGGCGGTGAGTTGCGAGAAGTTGGGCATCTTTAACTATTGTCGTCGGCGTTGGGTATGTTAACATAAATCCTTGTTTGATGGCGTTTGATCCTCGCAGTTCAAAACTTGTGTATATTCAGCATGGAAGCAGGGTGTTTTGTTATGATTTTGAGACTAGAAAGATTGGAAAACATTACGCGTGATTCCTTACTTCCAGCCAACTTGGCGCATTTCTCTGTCCGGTGAGCAAAAATGGTAAAATTTAAATTACACATAGTGGAAATGGGAACAAGAACATGCTCAGAACATGAAAAGAGCATTCATGAAGAAAAATAATGAAAAGAGCATTCGTGGAGAAAAATAATTATGTGATTTAAGTTTTAACTCTTCCTTCCAAGGCCTGCTTTCCATAATATACCTTCTATGTAACCTTTTACAATATTTTTGGTTCAAATTATACCATACAAATTTCACCAATTTACATTACCTTACTTCATCAGCTTTCTCTTTGAATGTGACCCTGACCCTAATGTCACCAACGTGTCTAGAGAAATAATAATAAAATAAAAGTAATAATAAAAACTATACTCTTAAAAAACTATATATATATATATATATATATATATTTTTTTTTTTGGGTTAAGGGAATATTATTTTTTATTTATTTTTAATGCATTTTTAAGATGATCGCAGCAATTATTAGATCTTCTTTCCAAAAGCAAATCAATAAATATATATCGTTTATTGAGGTCGAGCACTTACAATTTATATAATGAACTTATTTCTTTCATGTTGTCATTGACATCCACATACATATTAAAACATTTATTCGTGTATCCACAATAATTCACATTTTGAACCAAAGTTTTGCCTTTGAGTAAGATGTGTCACCACAACATTATTATTAAAAATACTCAATCTGTCTTATAAAAAAATGTCATTGTTTCAATTCAAAATTTAATGGACTAATTTTTTAATGTTCCTAACCTATCCTTTTTGTCGGAACTTATAAAATTATGAGAATCCAACATAGAAGAATATTTTTAAAAGTTCATTCCTTACTAATATTATAAAAAATTACACTCTTAAAAAAGCTAAATTTTTAAAAAGAAATATTTTTTTTTGGAATAAAGGAAATATTAATTTTTTTTAATGCATTTTTAGGATATCGTGGCAATTATTAGATCTTCTTTCCAAACGCAAAGCAAATCAATATTTATGTGATTTATAGATGTGGAGCACTTACAATTATATACTAGTAATAAACTTATTTCTTCTATATTGTCATTGACATCACATGCATATTAAAAAATTTATTTCTCTCGGCAATCTCTGTGTGCAGTATTGTACCAAAATTTTTTAAATTTAATGGTAATGTATCGTGACAAGAGTGATGAGCTTTGTTTATTGATAGATTGACAGATTTAATTATTATTCATTCGACAATAAATTATTTATCATATAAAAAGCAAGCCTTCACATATAATCAACGAACATTCACACATCACTTAAAAAGAGGTACTTAGCATACATTTTACCCTTCTTAAACTCGTAATAACAGGAGTCTCCTATAGAAGGTCAGTCCTTTAGCGAAGATGCTTAATCATGGTGGCACGGGGCCTACAAACAGCAACCAAGGGATTTAATTTGGGCATGATCATGCTTGGAACCACAACCATGTCCACCTCCTCTTCCCCAACTCGCTTCCACTCGAATGCTTGAATCAATGTCCCAAGCACCAATCCGACCATCCGACTCCCCAGGCCAGCCCCGGGACACGCTCGCCTACCTAGACCGAATGGAATATAACCTTCAGCACCCCTCTCATCTTCAAACCTCTCAGGCATGAACTTTGTGGGGTTTTCCCATAGCTTGGGGTCCCTGTGAATGGCCCAAGCATTAACAGACAACAGTGTGCCGCGAGGTATGTCATAGCCGCCTACTCGACAGTCATCAGCAGACTCATGTGGCAGTAGAAGCGGACCGGGAGGATATAAACGAAACGTTTCATCGATTACATTTTGAAGGTAATTCAATTTTTTCAAGTCTTGTTCCTCTAGAAGTCGGTCTTGTCCAACATGAGTATCTATCTCGGCTCTGACCTTGTCCATGACATCTGGATGGTTGAGCATCAGTGACATTGCCCATTCCATTGTTGATGACGAACTTTCAGTTCCAGCAATAAGTAAAATCTGAGTCACAAGATCCAAGTGAATTACTTAATGTGTTTAAAAAGAAAGAAGAAACATCAAATTTAATAGAATTGTGTGAAAAATATGCATGTCATTCTAGCAATTTTTAACCTAATGTGTAGACTTTTCTCATCATAAATAGTGTGCACTAATAGGAACAATACTAGCCAGAAGATATTCAGTGTGTCAACTATGTGAAGTCATTAGTATGCTCGGTCAATGAAAATACACTATTTTATGAAATTAATACCACATATCTTTGAAAGCAACTATCATGATTTTCATTGATTAGACATAGTAATAACTTGGTATGTCCGACACACTTAATATCTGCTCCCTCCTTAGACACGGGAGAGTAAGCTTGTTCTTACACCTTTTTTTTAGTCATTTGCAAGAAACTCACACACACACACACCACACTTTGCTTCTTTTAGAGATTTGAACCCTCATCATTTACTTTGGGAGGTTGAGGAAGCTCCTTTTTGTACTTGTCATGTCATTGAATCTCGTGTATGTTATTGTATAATATTAAAAATTAGAAAAATAAAATGAAAAAGAAAAAATAACCTATATTTTAGGTAGCTCAAACAGGAAAAATATCATAGAATAAAAATAAATAATACTAGTGAACCAGTTTCTTAATTTATGAGTATGAATTTAACTAATCTATCAAGTTTATATATGGTGATAAATATATATATATATATATATATTTAGATCACGTGTATCAGTCCTACAAAACACACCATTTAAATTAGGAGTGCAAAATTAGGAGAGCGGTTCGAAAGCAAAACTTCAAATAATTAATTCTTAAATTGCTGTCAATGCCAAGGACATACAGTGATAAATATATAAGTAAGATAAAAATTGCATACCAATACAATCCCTTTGATCATTTGGTCGGTATAGAACTCAGGCTCCTTTTCTTGCAAAGACAGCAAATTATCAATCATGCTCCTGCTCTCTGACTGTCCATGGCTTTCTCTGGTGTCACCATTATTGGATGAAGACGTTGGATGCCGCCGACATTGATCAACCAAGCTTTGGAAGAACTTGTCCATCTCCGTCATCACTTCAATCATCCTTCTCTCTATCTTTCTATAACTCAACCACTGCAAAACCCTAAAAAATTCTGCATTATTCTCCGGCTTAGCGAGTTCTGTGTGCTCTTTAATCAGATACCGGAACCGGCTCGCTTCCTTTTCGTCGTCCACATTTTCTCCGTAAAATCGCTTCTTAGCTATGATCATGGTCAAGGCATTAAATGGGAGCTCGAAAAACTTGGATTTCAATTCCACGCTAGTCCACTCGTCATGAATTCTACTATTAGTACTACTGCATCTTTTCATGAGTCCACTCACGAACAATGCCACCTCATTTTGTCGTATGCCGGAGGTCATCACCAGGCGGGAGGTGGAGAAAACCTCAAGAGTTGTAACACGGCGTAGGTTGCGCCATAGATCGCCGTAGGAGACTACACCGAGGGTGGTGGTGTTATAGTTGAGGTGTTTTCCGACCATCATGTGCGGCCGGTTCGCGAAGACGATGTCGTTCTTGGTGAAGCATTCCTGGACAGCTGCCGGGGAGGCGACAACGAGGACTTTACGGGTTCCTAAGCGGAGGAGTAAGATTGGGCCATACTGGTCGGAAAGTGCTCGAAAAGATTCATAAAGTGCAGGCTTTTTAAGTAGATGAAGATGGCCGATGATGGGAAGAGCAAGAGGGCTTGGAGGAAGATTTTTGTGTTTGTGTTGTGTTCTTAAGAAGAGCTTCAAGAGTAGGAGGAGAGAGAAAATGATGAGAGCTAGGTTATACCAGTCCTCCATTTTCTGCTTAATTGGTCGCTACAATGGCATATGCATGATTTCACGCCTTTAAGTAGAAGAGAGTTGCTGAATTGGGAATTCAATAATTGAACCTACGACCGGTCTGTTTATACCGACATTACTTGTATAATATATATATATATTTTTTAATAATAATTTAGCAATATCGGTGTGGAATCCACAAATATACGCCATCTTATTTTAGAAAAGATACACGTTGAGTGCAGTGGTTGTAGGGTCAAGAAATCTTGGTAGGTCCACCTCATGTAGGGTCAAGAAATCTTGGTAGGTCCACCTCATGAAAATCTTTCGCGCCAAAAATGACACAGCATAGTGAATATTTTCATGAATGATATGGAATGTGTAGAAACGGGAAGGAATCCTCTTGTGTTCCTGTTCCCGCCGGTTTGGATGTGTGGTCCAGATTGGGCCACGTCAATTAAAAATGTTGGCCCACTAAAAAATTACCTTAATTATTACTGTTTAGTATATGTAGTGTATGTAAATACTATATTGTGTATATGTTAGTGTATATAAATACTATATTGTGTATTTATACTTGCATACATTAAAAATTAGGGAGAATTTACTGAAATATCCTTGACATTCAAAAAAATCCCAAATTATCCTTCAATTTCTAGGTCGGAACGAGAAAAGGCGATTCTCGAGCGATTGAGGGGCGATTGGAGGACTTCGAAGAAGTTCGGAGTTACCTAGGTTTGTCGTCGAGTTACATAGATTTGTCGTCGACTTACATATATAGGTTTTCGGAGGTGGTGGCGATTGGAGGATTCCTCGTCCAATCACATAGGTTTGTTGTCGACTTACATAGGTTTTCGGAGGTGGTGGCGATTGGAGGATTCCCGTCAACGGATAGAGGTTTCATTTCGGAAGTGGAGTTACTTACGTTTGTCGTCCACTTACTTAGGTTTTGGGAAGAAGGTCTTCGGAAAAGCACAGGTTTAATTTCTTTTAATATAGTATATACAAAGTGTTTGATTAGTTTGAAATGTGAAATATCATCATCTAAATCCTGCACATCTCAATAAATGTGAAATATCATCATTTAAATTCTACACATCTCAATAGTGAAAGGGTATATAGATAGTGGTTTCTGGAAATTTTGCAATGAAAGCTATTGCAGTATTTAGATAAAATTTGAAAAAGATGATAGTAGATTTATTAAATTGTTTAGATCATGAAAATGAGATATATTTTAAAAATTATAAAAATGTAATTTATAATTACACATATCAAAATTATAGCATAGAACAGAATAGGCAAGACAATTGTAGGTACAAAGTGTTTTTTGTACTTACGAATCATATTTCATAAAGCATTTAACTAATCATATGATTGAGAGGATGTATTTACATGTTATG
>JAOTQH010254945.1:0-11631 GCA_025631255.1 Cornus kousa | reverse complement strand
CGTCTTCGTCTCACAATCTTATTCTATCGCTGTTCGGTTAGCGCTTTGACTCTTGGGCTTTCTTATTATTTTATTCTTTTGAGCAGAAGTTCCTTCTATCGTATGTATGGCCTTTTTTTTTTATTTTTTTTATTAAGTTGCCAAAAGTACCTTTTTTGGCTTAAGAAATAGAACACTCGTATTTTTTTAAACAAATATCCGTGAGGCGAGCCTAGGCGCACCTCACAAATAGGATGAGGCACAATCGAGGCGCGCGCCTAGTAAACATTAGTGAGCCTGGGATGACAACAGGTGCTAAACCTATGCCTCAAGCCTAGGCGCGCGCAACACTGCTCGTGGGATTGTGAGACACCTCATAGTGAGGAAAACTTCACAGCAGAATGAAGTTGCAGAACAATGAACAGAACATTGTTGGAGAGAGCACGATGTATGTTGTCCATTGCTAGGTTAGGCAAAGTGTTTTGGGCTGAAGTTGTTTCTATAGCTTATTTCCTAGTGAATCGGTCTCCATCGACTGTTATCGACTGAAAGACTCCAGAGGGGGTGTGGTTTAGTTCTCCTACTAGAACCGAGGCCAAAGAAATGCATATTTCTTGGTTATGAGCCCCGGGGTCAAGGGATACAGATTGTGGTGCCCAAATGCTTCGGGAAAGAAGATACTTGTTAGTAGTGATGTGACCTTTCATGAGTGTGCGATGCTTACTCCGCAGAAGGAACTATGTAGAGGTTCAATTAGAGGATGTTCCTGAACGGTTGAACGATGAGCATGTGCAGTTTCGGACCGATGAAGATGCATAACTGCAGCAGAATAGTGTGGCTAGAGACAATTCAAGGAGGGAGGTTAAGCCACCTCAAAAGTATGAGATTTCACATGCTGATTCGGTTGCCTATGCATTTAGTTTGGCATAGAGTATTGATGAGTAGGTACCGCATACTTATCACGAGGCCTTCACGGGTGGAGAATTAGCACAGTGGTCTTTTGTCATGAGTGAGGAGATTGAGTCTCTTCATAAGAACCAAACTTGGGAGCTAGTTGAAAAGCCCAAGGGCTAGAAGATTGTAGGCTGTAAATGGGTCTGTAAAAATCTGGTGTCTGCTCTATTTATTTTATGTTTTATGTGGTTGTGTGCATATATTGCTCTATGAAATCAAACTACTGCTACTACACCACCCAAGCCTTTTTCCCAATTACTTGGGGATCTGTGAAGTCTAACTGATTAACGAAAAATCAAACAAGGAATAATGGTAATTTTAATGGCTAGTTACTTCCAAAATATTTTTTGGAAGACCGATCAGAGCCTTGGGTAATATGGTTGTCAGATTTCACGTCCCAAACTTTCTGCCACCATTAGCCTTCAAATGCAGACCATGCTTTGCACCGCTGAGTGTAGAGGCCTCAAAGAAAGTATCTGCAATTACATGATTAGCTCAATATATGCGGCATCAAAGTGTCATGTTCCTATCGCATGCTGCCGAGGTGGAACGTGGCATTTTGCACAGTGTGTGAATGTTGTGGTTAAGCTGGTATTCCCTAGGCTGTACTAGGCTAGTTACTTTCTTGGTGTTCTATATGTGCACCTGAATTTAGTTGTGCTAAGCAATTATTTGATGTCTAAGGTAAAAAATGATAAACAAGTAAACAGAACATTTTGAATTAATAAGATACTTGTGTTTTTATTTCTTCATGCCGACCCAATTTGGTGATCATTACCTTGAACACAATTTCTTGTGTGACTTCTGGTAGTCTACAGTTTCTGTTGTTTCCACTGATTATTATATTGTTGACACTAGTCAGAGATTTTAAAGTGACTTCTTTCTATATGCGTACATATATATATATATATATATATATATATATGTATATTCTCTTCCAGCTAGTATGTCAGAAAAAGGAGACCCTGCATTGAGCTCTTGGAGTGAGCTCCTCAAAAATCCAGAAAGATGGTGGGATCACCGTCAAAATAAGCTCAATGGGTTGGTGAGTACCTCACTCCTGATATTTGTTATATGCCGCATGGATTTTGTAGATGAAATTTACTCTTCCCTTGTTTGCTTTCTAGGTGAAACCAAACTATCCAGATTTTAAACACAAGGATAGTGGTCTCGCACTCTGGATTGACAGGGCTCCAAAATGGTTCCTTACAAAACTTGAAGGATTGGAGTTTGATGTTCAACCTCCTGGAATGAAACAAGTAAAAGGGAGTAGAGGTGAGTATTAAGTATGATGAAATTCTCATTCCATGGTTGACATTACTTGTAACATGAGTTACTGTTTTAACTTGGAAGTCAGTGCACCCAAATGACCACCTGTTGAGCACATTGTTACCGATTGTCTCAGAACTGTCGTAGAATATTGTTGAAATATTCTGATATTGTATTAGAAACTTGGCGTGAAGATTGCGTAGAATAGATCTACCATATATTAGTGTTACAATAGTCACATAAATTCTTGCCTTTGGCAAATTTTTGTTAGAACTCCATGTTACTGTCGAGAAGTTGACACTAAATTTTCTCAACCTGTTTGTTGTATGTACTAATAGCAACATGTACGGCTGGGCTTTCTGCATTCTTCAATTTGAATGCGATTTCCTCAGCTCTTTTTGTATTATAATAATATGACAGTAGGCTTTATCTAATGTGGAACAAATGAAATGCGTCGAAGTTCAATTGTATTTTTAATGTACTTGTATAGATGTGGCAGAAGCAAACGAGATGAAGCAGATTGAATGTTTGCTGATGTGAAGATATTTTAGATCTTTAGCCCTTGTCCAAATCAGAGTTCTTATGGGAGTTGCAGTATACTTCACGTAAATAAAGCATGAAATCACTGATTTTTCAACCTTAACAGTTTTTTTCCTTTCAGAGAGAAACTTATGAGTTTATGTTCGATGGAAAATAAACTTATTCTTTATTTCTGAATTCCTGGTTTAACCAGCATATATTTGAAGGTTCTAGTTTACAATGGGTGAATAATCTAGTAAAGTGAAAACAAGAGAAAAAGGGAGATGAATCTTGAAAACTGCGGGTATTGCTGACAAGTAGTTATATAGTGGGTTATGGTTGTGGGCACCTTGTAAATTTAGGGTTCAAAAAGGTGAAGAAAATAATTGTTGTTACAGGTCTTTATAAATGGCCATTACCCAGCATGGGATGTTTAGGTGGGAATAAATGAGATAGACCTGACCTTTGCATTTTCTTTACACAAAAGTGATTACTCTCAAACTCAAAGCAGTGTTTTTAGGCTTATTAGTCTGGCTTGTATTGCACCAAATGGTAAATAGCAAAAGCACAGCAAAATCACCTATAAAGGAATATAATTTTTTTGTGGGGGGATAAGTACGATTGTGTTAGAAAGCATTCAAATAGGGAACGGATCCCGCAAAAACAAAAGAAGAGCAGATTAGGGCCCCTAATCTCTCAGTATGTCTTAAAAATCAACCATATTTACTACCAAGGATTTACAATTCAACCTAGCAACCCAACAAAAAAGAGAACTAAGAAAAGAAAATTTCTGCTGCCCAATTGGAAACTCCTCACCGTCAAAGGATCTCCTCTTGTGTTTTCTCCATAAGCACGACAAAAGACACAAGGGTACCACCCTCCAAAAGTCATGGGCTTGGGAGTTCACTATACAACCTCTCCAAGCCTCAATCAAACCTATCGAAGTCTGAGGCATATCGCAATGGACCCCGAACAAAGCCAAAAGCAAACCCCAAATGGCCCTTACAACCGGACAGTGCAGGAGAAGATAATCAACCGTCTCTTCACCCCTCTTGCACATACTGCACCAGTTGACACTAATTTGTCTCCAATTTTCAAGGGTCAAAATTTTCCCCATAAGAGCGGTCATCCAACGAAAGAAAGCCACCTTTAGGGGGGCCTTGGTGTGCCGCACTGCCTTCCTGGGGAAAGCTGCCGCTTGATCATCTAAAAGCTCTCTATAGAAGGAGCAAACATTGAATCCATACCAAGGAATCAGCCTCACCCACAACAACCTCCTGGCGGTACAACAGAGTCAAAAGCTTGAAAACATCTCCCATCTCCCATCTCCCAATCCTACAAATGCCTCACAAAGCACACATCCCAAGTTGTCTTCTCACTATCAAGGCGATAACGATTGACAACCAGAGCATGCCTATCCGTAGCAATCCTGACGAGCCTGGAAAACACTGTCCTCCCAAATCCCAATAACGGATAAATATGCCCCCTCAAACCCTGAATCTGATTTGTTTAGAAAATTCATCCCACACCTTCCTAATGAATTTCAAACACCCACCCCAGCTGGGATCCTCACCTCGAGAATCATTGAATCTCCAAAGCCACTTCCCGAAAGAGCCTTATTAAAAGGCTCCAATCTCCGGATCCCCAGACCACCTAACTGAATTGGCATGTAGACATGCTCCCAATGGACAAAGATGAACTCCTCCCCCAAACCACCCCAAAGAAAGTTCTGCTGGAGCCTCTCTATCCTCATTGCCACAGAGGAAGGAATATGAAAAAAGAAAGAAAATAGGAAGGCTCGATAACAAACTCTTCAAAAGGGTAATCTTCCCACCCTTCAAAAGATGTTGCTTCTTCCACTCCGGCAACCTTCTCTCTACTCTTAACAATTGGGTCCCAACCACCTACAATCCTTGACAATGTTCCTAGGGGCAGCCCCAAGTAAGGAATGGGGATGTGTCCAACACCGCATCCCAGAATATCTGCCAAAAGGGAGATATCCACAACCTCTCACACTGGAACCAACACGCTTTTCCCGATATTAAATTTCAGGCTTGAGACAACCTGAAAGCATACCAGGACACAATGCAAATACCTCATCCGAGACTCATCTGCATCACAAAGCATTAAGGTATTGTTGGCAAACAATAAGTGGGATATCTCCTACTGATTGGATGGGCCTCTACCCACCCTGAAGCCTCTAATAAATCCCAAATCCACTGCCCTCCTCATTAACCTTTTGAGAGCCTCCATCACAATGATGAACAAAAAAGGGGAAAGCGGGTCTTCCTGTCTCAAACAACACAAATTCCTAAAGAAACCAGTCGGAGAATCGTTCACTAGAACTGAGGAAATACAAAACTCAATCCATTTCCTCCACATGTCCTTGAACCCCATCCTCTCCAACATGTAAAACAAAAACCTTAATCTGGCATCCACACACTCGCTCGCAATAAGAGCCGGATCCAGAATCTGTCGACCCCCGGCAAAGGGGCATCCTGGGATTCTGAGATTATCTTATCCATAACACTCCTCGGCCTCAAGGCTAGAACCTTAGCCATTAGTTTGTTAATACAGCCCACCAAACTAATAAGTCTAAAGTCCCTAACATCTGACAACGCTTCCCCCTTCTTGGGGATAAGGGCAATAATGAAGCATTCAAACTTATTTCAAAACGGCCCTGAGAATGAAAGAATGAAAAGTGTTCATCACCTCTCCCCTAACCACCTCCCAATGATGAAGGAAGCGCATAGAAAATCCATCAGGTCCAGGAGCTTTGTCACCATTGCAGTTTTTCAGAGTTTTCTCAAAGGCAGTGCATAGAAAATCCATATGGTCCGTGATATTTAGGGCTAAGATTTCCATTTTAATTCTCTCTTGGCCCTCCAAGTTCTTTCATTTTAATATTGAGGAGGTTTTTGGATTTCTTTGGGGTGTTTCCACACTTAAGGAAGGAACTTTTGGGGATCTGAAGCAAATGTGGAAATCAGAATCCAAACCGTGAAATCCCGAAATGAGTTGTCATGGGATCTTGAAGGCTTAAACTCCAATTGTCTACTTATCAAAAAACAAATAGTCCAAATGTCACCTTAAGGTGTCCAATGGCACTCATGAAAAACCCCTTTGCTCAGCAATGGACTGTTGGGTTCTTGTTGTCTTCAATTTTAGATTTTTGGATTTTTGTTTTTTTTTTTTTTTTTTACCCAAAAATAACTTTGTCCCTCATCTAAAGTCTGATCCATTATAAGAAAGTTTAGGACTTTGCTTTCATTTAAAATTGGTTGGGCTAAAAACATCTAGTGGTTTATGAGAGATTTTACAAAATACCATGTGTAGCTCAATTTTTGGAATTAATGATGGGAAATGTTCATTTTTCTTTGAAGGTTTGTCTTATGATACATTGTTGGAGAATTCTTTCATGTACTTCTTAATTATCAGATTTTGACTAATCAAAATCTATCAAAATCGGAGTCAAATTTTGCCTCACATGCATCCTAATAGTTTTTCCTAAGTTGGTCCCTTGGTTGAATAGTAAAAAATATATATATGGGATGTCATTGCAAGGTTAAATTAAGTCCAACCTACTTCTTGGAAACCTGATAAAAGTCTAAAGGACTTTCAACTGTTATGTAGATTTAAACTGAGTTGTATTTCTTAGAATCATTCCCGGAGATTGGATTAAGGCTTAACTTTGTGAATGGGTGCCTAGACTATCAACCATAGTTTCAAAACTTCAATCTTTAAAGCCCATCTCAACATTTTAAGGATGCCCATTTGATGTTGTCTGCTCAACTGAGCACATACAGAAAATTTATTGGTTAATCCTATAACTCAAGGCCTCTAGATATAAAGTCTTAATGATATCATTTATAATATGATAATCATTGACACTACAAAGCTTATATGTGCAAAATTATATCTACTATGTGGAATGCTAAGTCACTTCCTTACTTTTGGAGGTAGTGATGAGACTGCTAATATAATTATTTCCTACAGGATCCATGCTAATTTTTTTCGGGCTAAGCATGCCACTTGTTTCACGATTAAAAAAAGATAAAATATCAATTAGTAATATAAAATATTTGTGGTTTTGCAATGCATCAACTATATCTAACTACTTCCACCTCTCTCTCTCTCTCACCCAACCACCCACACACACAAAACAAAAAAACAACAAATTATATGGTTGCTTGAGTTAAATCCTATGGAGTTGTTAAGAGTCCATTCTGGATTGTGTAGTGTTTGTTAGGACTTAGTGTTGGCAAATTTTGTAGAAAAGCCTTAATCAAGTTGCGATATCTTAAATTTTTATTATTTGGTTAATTATTTTTGTTTAATTATTCCTGTTTAATGGGTTGGTTTGGAATTAATTTAAATAATTATTCCTTTTTTTTTTTTATAGTTGGTACTCACTAAATTGTGTAAAGATATGGTACACCTTGAAGGACAGAAATAATTTGAATAGGAATAGTGGAGGAGGAAAGCATGGAGGACGTGTGTCCATCTAATGCAAAGGGATAGAAGACACGTATGGGCCAAGTCCCAATACATCTGGACTGTTTTAAGAAATGTGAAAAGAAAAAAGGAAGAGAGGAAACAAAAGAAAGAACAGAAGAGAAAAAGAGAGATCTGGCCGTGAGTTTAGAGAGGGAAAGAGAGAGAAAGGAAGAGGAGGAGGAGAAGAAGTGGAGTGAGAAGCAAGGGAACTGTAGGATCATCGCTAAACTTGTGTGTTAGGTAGGGAAATCTGACTCTTCTATTGTGGTGCTTTTCCATTCTTGTGAAATTGGTTTGATCTTTCTCTAAATTGTTCCAAACCTGATTTATTTTCTCTGCATGTTTAAAGAGGAATGTTTAGATTATTGAATTGTTGTTCATATATCTTGCATATGATTTATAGCATTTTTCTTGAAAATTGTGTTTAAAAAATTTGGTTTTAGCTTAAAAGGTTGGATCTTTGACGGAAAAAAAATGCTGCATCTCTATGTTCTGTTTTGGGGTTTCAAACCAGGGAATGGACCATTAACTGTTTGACATAATTGTATTTAGAATTGAAATTCTAAGATGATAAAATTATTGTTTTGCTGGGAATTAAACTGAGAGGATGTTGATGAATGCATTGAATCAGAAATCGTAAGGCTGCGGTCCTAGGGTGAAATCCCTAAAGAGATAAGTGGGGTATGAGTTACCCAAGTGTGAAAGACCCGAAACCCGCGTGGTAGACCCTTGTTTGGGTATTGAGAGTTGGGGCCACTCTAGTGCGAAAGTTTGGCCGGTGTGTACCTCTCGGAGGACCATGATGTGTTTGATAAAATGCATTTACTGATGGAAAATTTAAGATGGAATTTAACAAGCAAGGATTTTACAATTATAGTAATTGTTAAGACTTCTCTACTGTGCGTTGTCTCACTCCTTAATAATTTCAGGTGTTGAGATGCGTGTGTGGTGATCATGTTGGTGCTATGTGAAGATTTAAATCTTGTTGATGGAATGCTGCTTTTGATGATAATGCCCAGCTACTGGTTTACAAGGTGCCTTGTTTGTCGTATTGATGAATCAGATCTTGTGTTGCAAGTATAGGAAAAATCAGGTTTTGGTAGGATGCATGGTCGGATTTGACCAGAGTAGAATCTTATCTGTTTTGGGAACTCAAAAAATGTCTAGTATTTGTATGCCAAGGATCTATACCACGTATGTTATGGAGAAGCCAGATATGCTTTTATTCATGTATAGTTGATGAAGTTTTTAGGTTTTTCTTAATTGTGCTTGGCATTTGAAAACTAACTTGTGAGTAAATCAAATAAACTTGTCTATGGTGGCATATGGTTTGTCTGAACTAGAGATGATAATTGAGGTGTTGAAAAAGAAGAGTTATTGTTGCGGTTGGAATATTTCATATTTTTACTATTTTGTGACATCGGAAAATTATATAAATTTCCAGATTTGAAGCTCCTTGTGTCTAGTTTCTAAAAACCCAAGCTTTGAGATTTTATTATCACTCTAAATATTCCAGAGGACCAAATTCCGTTGACTCTTCTATTTTCAGCCTAAGTTTTTTCCACTGAAGCAGGTCAATGCATTTGTTTTAGCATTTTGAGTCTAGTTTTCAAGGAATTTTGGTAGACGAGTATTGGATTTTATATGAATTTTTGAAAATTTTCTTCTAAACTTTAGCACTGCTTTTCCTTTTAAAACCTTATTATTTTTCGTACTCTTTAGAAAGAGTTGAAGACAAGGCAAGCCCTGAACCACTTGAAAAATCAATGCTTGGGTTTGTTCATGATTTTTAATCACACTTGAACGTTTGTGAAACCCTTTGTCTTTTTACATTCATGACTTTAATTTGAAAAAATATATTCGATTTTAATTTGGACAGGTCATTTTGGATACTGTTGTTTCTGGGGGCTTTCAAAGTTAACTTTCGTTTTTTAGTTTTGAAATGTTCTCAGTAAGATGGAAAGTCCAATGCGTAACTCAAATGATAATATTACCACCAAAGCCATCCAAAACGTAATCAATGATTTTTGTGATGAAATTGGGGTTTTATTCTCCTATCTAAGCATGTTTTTATGAAGTCTTCAATATAGCCAAAGGCATTGAACGAACCTTTAAGAGAGAAAATTATTGGTCTTCGGCGTTCCATCTAGTGTGAAATAGACAGAGATCTTACTTTGTTGAGCCTGTTTTGCTGTGCAAAATATCAAACATAAGATGGATAAAGTGCTCAAATTGGGTCTGCCAAAAATTAGCAATGTTGCTTTGAGTACTCATTTTCCCATGCTACAGCTTGTAGTACTGTTATTATACTAATTTTGTTGTGTGTATCATCAATCCATGTCATAGTTCATTTACAGGGAACTAGCCTTATTGTTAGTTTTGGGTCCGCAGTAGCCATGTTATAGTGAAATGTTTGTTTGTCTTTGTTTGGGCTATTTGTGAGAGAGTTTGTGTTTATTTCAGAGTTTGAGAATAACTTGGAACAGTTGTCACAAATAATCTAGATCGTTGCGAAGCTTAAGCATCAGAAAGGGACAATCCTGGCTCTGTTTTATTGGCAGACCAATCCTTCAAGGAAGGTAATGAAGATTGAATCAAAAAGGGCAATTACTTTAGACACATTGCCTTTATGGCATTATAGTCCATTGTGCTTGAGGGAATATTAAACGTATTCTCTTTTTGGAGTTATATTGGGGAGGTGAATTGGTTCTTTAATTTAACTTCTTTCAATACTTGTGGAGTGTTTTCAATACTGACACAATGCTCAATCATTTAACCATAAGTACACCTAGATTTTACAAGGAAAATCTCTCTCAACTATAGATAAAAAAATCTTGGTTCTTGGTCACAACCAATGTTCTCGAACACAATGGATCCCTCTTTATACAAAACCATACTTATGTTTAGAGAGCAATCAAAATTGCCTAGATCCTTCAAATATTTTGCGCCTAAAGAAATAAGGCGACATTCATCTCCCAATTTTTGGTCAAAAACCCTGAGAGTGCTTCGAAGGGCAAACGATGATGATCGTCAATTAAGTGAGATGAGAGAAACCATCTTTTCTATTATAGCCTTAACTGAGCTTGGGTAACTTCACCAGATTCTAAAAATGGTTCTTTTCACATAGTTGTCCACTGGTATGTGGAAAACCGTGTAAAGCGTCTCCACTAATTGTATGCAAGTAGTTACATACTCAGTTGTCTCACTCTTTGCACACACCCTTGTACAAGGTGAAACACTAGGTTTCACAGCCTTTACACACACTAGCTCTACTTGGTGCTCAATGGCACTCCCCTTGTCCTAAGCAACCCTGCTTGAACCCTACAAGCTTTTACAGCTCACCAAATACATAAAAAGGGATGTATTACAATTATACTCAAGCTATTACACAAGATAAGAGTGGAAATACAACTTAAAGTATCAACAGCAAAGGTATATCACAATCATCACTCAATAGGGCTGATCACAACTGAAATGTAATACACCTTACTTGAACTATTGAAAATATCATTTAAGAAAGGGTATAATGTTGATATAAGGTTGAGGGCAGAGGATTTTAAAAGGATTTATTTTCATTTTATTTGATTATCTGGCTATGTGTTTATGTGCTTATATGTTTATGTGCTTGAATGACTTTGATGTGAATTATGTGTTTTATTTGTGTGTATTTATGTAAGGTAATCTGTAATGACCCTGTCATTTTCCTTCCTTTCTTTTTTCTCTGTTTTTACGGATAATTTTTTTTCCATTGATGTTTTTCTTTATAAATTCGAGTTTTGTCCCTTCGTGTTGTCTTGAGTGCTTGGAAATAGCCTTCGACACTCTTCTTTTTTGAGATTCCGCTTTGTTTTGTGAGGACTGTGTCATCTCCTCACTTTTTCGAACATTTTCCTTTTCGTCTTTTCCCCGTTTGACAGTTCTTTGGCGTAACCTCACTTTTTGTGCTCGGAGTTGATTTCCGATTTCACGTACCTTTATTCTAATTTGTTTCCACGAAATAAGTAGCTTTACTTTTGTAGAAAAGTACGTGGTTGTTCACTATGTTTGAAGGGGTATGGATGCAAAGTTTGTTCGGAAACATTCTTCTTTCTTGGGGTATTTTTCATAAATATCTTCTGAAGATATTTTATTTTGGGGATTTTTAAGAAAATATTTTTGGAAGATATTTTCATTCTGGATCATTCGTGCATTTATCCTTTTATGGAGGGGCTATTGTGCAATTAACGAAAGTTATTGCAAAATGCCTCATTTGGGCCTGGATCCTTGTACGGGATTCATTTTCACTTTTCATCGAGTCACGTATTCTTAGAATTGTGTTTCGGTTGTTTTCCCCAGTTTTAGGGTTTTCGGCCCCGGTTGCCACCGAACTTGTTCGGGGCATATCTTTCTACTTAGGACTTAGTTTTCTACGTC
>JAOTQH010254926.1:0-11632 GCA_025631255.1 Cornus kousa | reverse complement strand
TTTTCATTCAGAGCTAATGAAAACAAGTTCTGTAAGTGGCAGAGATCATTTGGAATGGGCCCTAGTATCCTGTTAATTCCAAGATCTAAAAGTTGAAGCTTTTGCAACTCTTTCATTGTCGTTGGAATAGATCCAGTGATGCCGTTGCCATCTAGACTTAAGATAGCTAAATTGGTCAAGTTACCAATATGGTTGGGAATGCTGCCCTTAATTTCACAATAACTTGCGTCGATTCCTTGAAGTGATGTGGAAAAATTCCCAACGGAAACTGGAAGGATGCCATTCAAAGGATTGTTATGTATCCGCAATGTTGTCAAGTGTTTGCAATTTGTCAAGGCAGTGATAAAACTTAATTCTTGGTTTGGAGATTCGCTGTTAAAATTGTTCACTTGTAGGTGTAGATGTTCGAGTTGTCTCAAGTTACCAAGTGAGTTGGGAATTGAATGACTGAAATTATTATAGGAAAGTCCTAAATGAGTGAGTTTGGAAAGATTTGAGATAGAGTGAGGGATAATTCCATTGAATTTATTTCCACCAATGAATAATCCTTCAAGATTGGGTAATTTAATACTTGACGGAAGTTTTCCTGAAAGATGATAATTGCCAACAAATTCAAGGATTCGTAGTTTCGACATGTTGAAAATTGTTTCCGGAATCGGACCTTTTAACCTATTCAAACTTAAATTTAAAAAATCCAGATCGTGAAGGTTTCCAATCTCTTTTGGTATTGCACCTGCAAATCAAAATGTATATATTATAACACAAAAAGCAAGTAAATTGTTGGCATATGCAGAATGCAATGATTACCAATTCTCTTATGTACATGTTAGCAAGTACTACATCTTTCTTTGTGTTGGCGATCTCACGTGGTAAAGTTTATGAGAAGATGTTCTAATAAGCTCTCATCCATTGAGAAAAAAGAAAAAAAGGAAAAAAAGAGAAGGAAGAAGTTGTTTTAAAGAAAGTTGGATATGCTTGATAATTAAGAGAGTACCTGTGAAACTGCTCTCCCCCAGATCTAATTGAATCAGTGAAGTAGAGTTTCCAATTTCTCTTGGAATGCTTCCATACAGTTCATTTCTGTAAAGATAAAGTGTCTGGAGCATAGGAAGATGCCAGCTCATACCACGTGGGAGACTACCAGTAAAGTGATTCTTATACAGATTAATCTGTTTCAAAGAAGAAATGTTAAAGACAAAAGATGGAATGGTACCAGTGAGGCCAGCTTCCTGAATTGCTAGTATCTCCAAATTTTGAAGATTTCCCAGTTGTTGTGGAATTGTACCTACACGGGTATTACAAAATTACCAACAAATTAACCTCTTTTTCAAGTATATTATAGGCTTTCTATTTAAACAAAGCTGATTTCCAACATAGCATGTAACTTGAGGCCACACCACGCTGGTACAGTTACACATATTAAATTGAAGAACCATTATCATCCTTTATTGAGCAACTTAATGTTGTGATTTAATTCAAATGTCTACAACAACCCAGCATTTGAAACTTAAACACAGCTAATTTGTACATTTTATTTAAAACTAAAAGATTGCAATAAAACTAAAAGTTAATCATGGTCTCTATATGTACAAAATCATTTTAATTTGAGATAGGCCTTTCGATCAAAGTTTTAAAAAAGCAACTTTCTTTTGCTTATTGTATGTTCACCTTTTCTAGAAGCCATAAGATTAATTAATCTTTAATATTTTGGTCATGGATGTCCGTCTTTTTTAATCTAACCAAAGCTTAATCAGAATGACCTCTGGGAGAGTGAGTCCACATAAGTTCTAAATTAATCTATCTAGTTCTATAACTGGGTTACAAATAATCTATAAAAATATATTTGTGTAACAAAATAATTTCTTAGTATAAAGAAAAAAAAAACTTGCTGGCAAATTATTTATTTATATATATGAATGTATCTTTCATACATTTATTCCTCTTAAGTAAATAATAAACAACATTACCATATATAGCACAAATTTCCAAACTTTATGCAAAACTTTGTTCAGAATCATTTTATAAGATAAAGTCTTTGTCCACATGTAGGGGTGGCAAATTACGACACGACCCGCCAATACGACTCAAACATGACACGAGATAAGTGGGTTTGGGTTGACCTTAAATGAGTTCGGGTCATAAACGGGTTGACATGATTAACCCGTTTACTTAACCATGTCGGGGTTGAGAGGTTCAACCCGTGTAACCCGTTTATGACCCATTTAACTCAACGTGTTGTAATCATGAATATAACATATATAATATGTTACCTGTTTAAATCCAATTACTATAGAGAATTAAGTCATTTCAATATAAACCTTATTTATGCCTTATGATTTTTCTTCTTATTTTGAATATTTGGATTAATTGTGACAATTTTTTTTAAACGGGTTGGGTTAGTGTTAGAGGTTTTTGATACTATTATTAAATGGGTTGGGTTTGGATTTACCTATTTAGTATAATACCCTTACATCCACAACACACAATTATGACCCACGAACATGAATTACCACCCCTATTCATATGTGATCAAGCATGGGCATAGCAAGGGAGAACAAAAAAAGAATTTATCTGAAAGTTATTTCCGCCAAGATATAACTCTTTTAGGAAAGTTAAGTTCCCAATCTCTCTTTGTATTTCTCCATTGAATCTGTTATTTGACAACAGACTATTATTGGCTCAATCAATTCTTTCCGGTAAGGAGATGTTGAAGATGGAGGCTGGTACGGAGCCCGAAAGCTAGTTCCACCCAATGTCCAAAACCTTCAAATTAACAAGCTTGCCAATTTCTGTAGGAATGTTTCCGTAAAGTCTTTGAGAATGAAAATCATAATCGACTTCTAGTAAACACAAACTACCTATCTCCTTAGGGATATCATGTTCGGAAATTTTTATATATAAATAATAAAAATTATTTTTTGGTCTTATGCACTACGTTTTTTTAAAATAGGATTGCAATGTGATTATTGATATTTGATGGACTGGGTTTTTGTTTCCAATTTGGTAGTCAAATTGTGAGTGATTTTGTACTGTTGGATTGTGGTTTTCCTATTTATTTGATGTGATTTAATTCTAACCATTAATATCAAAGTTTCCATGATAGGAAGGAAACTTAAGTATGTTTATTTGTAGAGAAGACGTCCCCTATTGTTGTTATATATAAGGGTTTTAAAACCTTATTTATCCCTATCGAAGGACAATTCTCATAATGGGGTAAAACACTCTAATATTTTGCAAGAAATTCTCAAAGGTTCTAAGGTTCTTAATCAATATCTAAAAGTACTCGGTGATAATCATCAATCAGGTACGAGGCTAAATTTTCTCTTTAATTAATTGTAATATTATTGATTTCTACATGTGAATTATTTGATTAAAACCCAACAATTAGTATCATAACCATTGTTAAGGTTATATATATATATATATATATATATATTTATCAACACGCTAGTGGCCTAGCGGTATCACCTCTTACTTTTCAAAGGGAGGTGAGAGTTTCAAGTCTCAAATGAGACAAAGTGTGTGTGAGTCCCCCAACTAAGAAAAAAAAAAAAGGTTAGATTTTTTCCTTTAGAAATCAAGAATAAGAGAATTGATATATTCAACTTATAAATTGTGTATATAGTCGCATCCGTCAATGCAAAATTCTGGCAGTGGATGTCTATTGATTAGATTCGTTTTTAATTGTATGCATGAAGTTTAATCATCAGTCTCGAATCATATAATCATATGAAGTGGTTTGTGTGTGTGGGTTTAGAGGAACTGTGTGTTAAACTCCAACCATGACTGGTGGCACTTGGATTTACTCCGCGGGTGCGTTTACCATTGTCAATATATATAAGTTGGCATGGGACATTGGCATTGGTTTAAATATTCAGGCCATTTATTTGATTGTTGCATTATTATATCATATAGTTGCTGGATACACATCTATCATTCGGGAATCATGACCTGATTAATGGACAAATTGAGATGTAAGGTTATTTTATTATATATATTTCATTAGGTAATTGAAAAGTTTAGAATTATTTTTGAGTGCTATATTAAAATAAAATATTATATTGAGTTTTTTATTACTTTACTAATTTGTGTAATAATATCATGTACATGAGTGAGATGAATCTTAGAATGCCCACTGCCCTTTTGTGAGTGACATGGTTGATTGATTGGTTTGGTCCAGCACGGTTAAAAATAAATGAAAAAGTAAAGGTGGTGTTTGTTTCTTATTAATTGGGTGGAGGATCACTATACAAAATTTAGTACGTAGTAGAAAAAAATTAAAAAATAATAGCATGTTTATTCAGTAATCTAGGACATAGCTCTTATGTGGCATGATTATATATCCTTTGCCAAAAGAATATTTTTCGAGTAACTTTACATTTACATTTTTAGTTTGTCCTTCTTATATGAATATCCAACCTATTTTAGATTGTTCAAGAAATAACTTAAATGTGATTTTTTGAATGTTATATTATTCTAATAATTTATTGGTAAAGGAAGAAACAATGAATTTTCGAGATCTCTGTTATGAGGTATTTATCTTGAATTACATGTGTAAGTGATTTTTTAGTTTAATGTGAAGTTACATGGTGGTTTAGCCATATTTGTTCAATTTTAAATTGAATGACTTATGAGGTTTGCGTGCCTTAAGCGAGTATTATTAATCTGATTTATTTGAAGATTCAAGTTTTAATTGTCTAATTTTAGTTTAAATAACCTATGGGGCTTGCATGCCATTAGCAAGCAGTATTAACCTAATTGATTTAAAGATTCGAGTACTTTAAATTACTTATCGGATATATAATATATATGCATCAATTTTTTTTTTGTTTTTTGTTTTTTTTTTTATTTCAATTAAAGTATAAAAAGAATTAAGATTTTTAAATCTTGATTGATGTGCATGTTATTATATTGTTCACTATAATTTCTTGATATATATGAGGAGGCTTAATTTTATTTGTGTTAAAGCCATTTATATTACAGTGAAATCAAGCATTCCAAAATATTTGGGTTTAGTTTATGTACATTATAAAGAAATTGTTGAATTTAAATAAATGAAACTTCTGCAGCATAAGTTCTTCCTTGGGGTTTAGGAAGACCAGTGACCGTTTTAAAGATGGTAGCCAAAATAAGTGATGCCTGCCAAAAGGTGACACGCTCACGGAAGTTATTATTTTTAAAAATTTTAAGGCATTGGTCTTATTGAGGTCTCATAATGCACTTACCTACATGAAGGCATTTGTTCGGCCAAAAGGTGATCAATGTCTTACTGTGGGATAAGTGAGTAGAATATTTGAGAGTGCTTGGATTATAATTAAATAACCTTTTTGTCGAAAGGTAGTGGAAGTGTTTAGTAATAATTCAAGCATAATCAAATAGATCTATGTATGATTTTGATCGCAAGTTTGGGGGATAAAGTAAAATCTAAAATTCTGCCAAAAGGTGATTTTTATATGGCATTTTATCTGTTCTCGTAGGGTGAACGGTTTGTGCACATAGTAAAATACCCTGAAAAATTTGGTTTTAAACCCCAAACACAACTTATCCCTAAAGCCATGACTTAATATTTTATATGTTATTTATGTGCTGTTATTTCATGTAACATTTATTCAAGTTACAAATGCTTCTGCAATTGAAAGATAGCTCATAGGGATTGAACCATTGAATGGTTTAAATTATGTTGCCTAGAAGATGGGTTTTAATTTTACATTGGGTTTCTTGGACTACGAGTATGTATTTTTTGAGAAAGAACCCCATATATCCACTAGAGTCTTCTTAGGTAGAAAAAGTTGTTGCTTTATTTATTTATTTATTTATTTAAGTGCACTGAAGATAATACCATGCCATCAGGTTAATTTATCTCTATATTGATGAGACATTCAGTGTGGTATTCTGGTATTTAATATTGCTAATGAGGTACTTGATTTGATTAAGAAAGAGTTAATAGGCATTAAGAAGCAACAACAATACTATTATCTGACATGGTTAATGTTAGTCATATATGATGGCAATGTTCAGTGTGGGAGTGCATTTATAAGATGTACAAGATGGTTAATGATCTGAGATAGTAGGAAATCATATTTGATTATAAATTATTAGTCTATATGGTGGTCTGTTCTCTGCTTAGGTTTTTTTAACTTTTCAAGGTGAATTATACACAAGTTAAATATAGCATTAACCAGTTGTTAGCACTTTGTGTGAGTGAAAGGGAGTGAATCAATGGTGTTAAAATTAAGTCAGCTCATCTTGCTGTGATAGCAAAAATAATTTCAAGAAGAAACTAGGCGACAAGAAAGTGTATAAGGCTAAACAAAATAAAGAAAGGCAGAACAATACATAAAAAGACATTGATTATGTAATGATAAATGTTTTTTTTTTTTTTAGCTAACCCAGGGTGTCAGTGAAGGCATGAACCTTTAGGGCCCCTCAACAACCCAACTAATCCTCGACGACCTGAAAGGGCGCCTCCCCACCCAAGCCAGGGGGCAGTGGAGGCTAGTTACAAAGAACACCCAGCGGGACTCGAATCTTATACCTTGGGCTTGCTAAGCTCCAAAGTCTAGCAAGTAAACCGATGGGCCATATCCGAAATGGATTGGAATGATAAATGTTGGTTCTGTAGAAATAAAAGAACATAAAAAAAAAAAAAAAAAAAAGAAAAAAAAAAGGGATATTGTGGTGAAAAAGAAAAACAAAGCATGAAAGAAAATTGCCATGTTAATATTTGAGTCTAACTTGGTAAAAGTATAGGTATAGACATAGTGGATGGATTCGAGTGTGATCCCACATGTTTCTTGTGCTTTGGTTAGAGAGGATTCATCTATGTTATGCATAGGACATTCGGAAATGTTTCTTGAAAGAAACTTGAATGCTTGGTCAAGGATAGTATTATTGGACCACTAAATTTTTCGGATAATGATTTATGTGTTGATTGTGTCGGTGGGAAGATACAGAAGAAACACAATTTTTGAGGCTAGTTGGTCATTTGGTATTTTGGACTATATTTATACCGAAATTTGTGGTCCATTTCCTATTGTAGCTCGAGTGCGGTAAAGATATTTCATTATCTTCATTGATGGGTTCTCAAGGTCTGATTGTGTACTTAATCTACTAGAAGTCCAAAGCACTTTGTTTAAAATCTACTAGACTAAAGTTAAAAGTAGTTGATATAATGATTATGGTTTTAAGATCGGACTACGGTGGTGAGTTTTGGTAATATTTATGATTTTTCCTATTTTTTATTTTCTGGGATTTTTTTATTTTTTAGAATTTATTTATTTATTGCCTTGTTTTGCGTGTTGGACACCGAAAGGTGTGCCGCGTGAGTTCCGAGAGTTGGTTAGGGCATAACTTCGAGTTTAGGACTCTTAGAAATGCATCATTGGCCATTTCGGTTTTTTTTAGTTTTTCGGGCCGAGAGGTCCAGGTGGGACCCGCAACCGGGTTTGTTGTGCACGGGAATTATTTTTCGAGGCCATTGCATTTCATAGATTATTATTTGATGCATGTTTATAAGGTTATGTGTTTTGGTGTGTGGTTGTGATGTGTTAAAGTATGTATAGATATATATATATATAAGGTAAAGGAGATATTTTTTTGAGCCGTGGGACCCGCCATCATTTTTTGTCATTATAATGACCAAATGGTCATCACCTGACCATTCATTTCTTCCTTTTCTCATGCCATTTTCTTTCTTTCCCTCTGTATTTTCTTTTTTCTTTTTCTTCTCCACTTCAATCTTAGATCTACACTTTTCTATTAGGATTTTGACTTTGCCACTGAAGGCAAAGTCAACGAGCACGATGAGAGCTTCAACTTGATTGGAGCAAAGTCCCATTTGGAGCACCTTTAGATTTTCAAAATTTTGGGAAATTTGGGGATTTTGATCTTCATTTGAGGTAAGGGCTTCCTAAAACCTATTTAATTGAGCTTTGTGAATTATCATTTTTAAATTTGATGTATAAGCATGTTTTGGTTGTGTTAGATTTTTGAAATATGAGCCTTATATTGTATGTATGATTTTTATGTTATATATGATGTGTATGTCTATGTGCTAGTTGACACGTTGTGAATAAGCATGCTTGAGTGAATTTATTTCATGCCTTATATGATTAATGTGCCAGATTCTTGTTATGTAAAAGCATGATATATATCTTGGGAATTTCTTATTTGCATGCTATGTTGTAATGGTTAGAATGAGATGTAAGAAAATGCATACTTGACATGGCATTGGAAGAGCATAAAGCATTCATACATGGCATTGGGCAAAAATAGGATAAGTTATTTTAAAAAGAAAAGAAATTTGTTTTGGGAAAGATTTTGAAAATTAGTTTGCGAAAACCCAGGCGCCTAGGAGTTGCCAAGTGGTCCGTGGCATTAATGTGATCCAGAGAGAACTATGGAGGGACCCTAACGTGGTTAAGCTAGCTAGGCCCCAAATGACGCATTAGAGTTGCCTTGTGGTCAGGGATAGCTAGCCAGCCCATTTCTCGTGGCGCTATGGAGCTGTAATGGGCTGGATTGCATTAGCGGTTTGGAATGAAAAAATGACAAAGTTTTGTAAATGGGGAGTGACATTAGTATTTCATTGCATCTCATTGGCATTGCATTGTGTGTATATAGTTTATTGGACTTGGTTGTTGATATATTCTCCCCCAACATAATATAATCCCGTATTCCTTTATTCTATGCTTTATTTGGATTCACAGGGTCATTAAGAGGTGTGTCTTAGGCACCTCCTACTGAGCCGTTGTGCTCACCCATTCATTAATATTTTCAGGTTACAAGAAGGAAGTGGTGGACGACACTCCTCTACAAGCTTAAGTGGATTAGCAGATTATTTTTTACATCTTTTGTAATTGAAGTTCCAATTTTTGTAAAGTATTCATATGAGATGTTTAAACTTGTAGTTTATGGCCTTGTGATTGTAACTATGATCATTTTGTAGTATTCTGATGTAACTTAGACTATTTTGTAAATGGCCATTGAATCATGTAAAGGACTTATGTTACTACATTGTGAATGAATGGGATTTTTTTTTGTATAAATGTTGATGATGATGATTTTAGGAGGTTATAACTTATTTGCTGTGAGTTAGGACAGGATTGAACCATTTGTAAGGCCCCAAGTGAGGTCATTATCTTCTCATATGCTTATAGTAGTTCTGCAAGCCAAGGATCTTTCCTAGGGTCATTTTGGTCAATCGGTAAGGGATACCAGACGACCGGTATCTTTTTGGTCAATTCTAGTAGCTAGCCTCGTGAGGAAGCCATATTCGATAGACCAGTTAAGCCATATCAGATGACCAGTACAGCCATTCTAGACGGCCAATATAACTCTCCGGTCGACCGATATAAGCTGTTGGGCAGTTTGCTTACCTTCTTCCATTGGGCTCCTATTCCAACCCATTTGATGATGTCAAGTAATGTTACAAACCTTACAGGATGTATTATTGGTGTCGTGACATTAGGAATGACCTTTGTGCCCTTAGATAACCTCGGGTTCGGGTAAGGACCCGGTTAACGATTCAGACCCCCGGGTTCGGGTCGTTATAGTTTTAATGGGAGAATGGTAAGGATGGTGTAAATCATAGTACTTTTAGTACATACTTAAAAAATGAGGCATTGTGCCACAGTACACCACTCTTAGTTTTCCTGAATAGAATAAAGTTGTAGAAAAAGAGAAAATGTGGGGATGCCTTACAAAGGTAAAGCTATATAATGCAGATATCAAAGAGCTTGATCTCATACTATCACTTGTTATTTTATTTGGCATCCTGAAATATTAAAGGACTGAAGATTTTACTATCTTGTATACCTATGGAGATTATTGATATATATCATACAAATTTGATGAGAGTGGCGAATCTAGTGGCAGTTTAGAATATTGTAGTTTCTTTTTGCAGAGGAGCAATTTTTAGTATTTATTCCATTTATTTCAGACTTCATTCCACTTTCTTTAGTAGTTTCAATTAAAGCTCATATTCTCAAATTTTTAGTTATTCCCACTCATTTAGTTATTTCTCCTTTGCAGGCCTTTCTTTCAGTTTCCAATTTAGTTCCTGAGCTTGTTTAGCTTAGGAGATTTTTTAGAGCTTGGAAGTGTGATATGGTTGGTATTTTGAGGTATATAATGGTTATAAGATAAATTGATGGCTAAGTTCTTAAGCAAAAGTTAAGTGTTGATTTCTTTGAAATTTTTTTCCAGTTTCATTAAAGGAATCTTTAAGAGTCATTCTTTCATTATCGCTCATTTATGGCTTAAACAAGTTTTACAGTAGAGGTATCCGAATTTTGATATAGTGATTACTAATTGTAGGTTCAAAGAAAATGTTATGGATAAATGCATATACCTCAAATTCTGTGGAAGTCATATTACTTTCCTTATCCTATATGTTGATGGTATTTTGTAAAGTAGCAATGACACTCATGTGATATATAATACTAAGAATTTTTATGTAAAGTTTTTTTGATATGAAGGACATAGGTATGCAGAGTATGTCCTTCGCATTAGGATCCATAGAGATCACGCTACTGGAACACTTGGACTTTCTCTAAAGGCTTATATTAATTAAGTATATGAAGAAAATTTAAGGGTGACAAGCGTAGTAAGTCCATTGGCATAAAGTACATTTTCAAGCTTGAGAAGATTAAGGTTTAAGTGCCATTAAGGTTTCCCCATATGGTTACAGAAAGATTGTTGCAGATCCTCTCACTAAAGGTCTTTAGCTGAAGATAATAAAGTATTTATAAAGCACGTAATTCAGATAGGTGTTCGAGAGTCATTATGTTATGATGTTTAGTATTTCTTTTATATATATTATATTGTAGTTAGTTTCTTTACGCCTTATGGTGATAGTTATTTTTTCTCTAGTTTATACCTTATGGTGACAGTTATTTGCATCCAAAATAAAGTTATGCTACATCATTATTATTATCTTGATATATATGGTTTATGAACATGTTATTATGTTTTCTTAGGAGTGGTATTTCACTCATGAGGTTGTTTGTGCTAGTATTTCATTATTCATGAGGTTGTTTGGACTATATGTGAGTTGACACCATATTGGTAAATCCAAATATAAATATTAAAGTGTGCCTGTGGGATTGTTTCACACTCCATGAGGATAGTTTGGGCTCGATATTGGATTGGCTCCATATCGGTAAACCCTCACACTTAACAGAAGGTTGGCGGTTTGTTGTAATATGTTCAGGTGGTATACCGCGATAGTATGAAGCGGGACAAATAGTGAAGTGTGCATTTAAACCATATGCAGTTTGCACGTACATCTCATGAAATACAATAAAAACCATCATATTTGCTTGAATCCTAGATGGAATTGGTTTTGCGATCATGGAACTGTTTAAATTAATATATCCACTATTGAGGAAGTCTATGGAGGAGAGTGTTCTAAAGTATCAATCCATCTATTTCGATAATTGTATTTTTATAAAACAAAATGAGTGGCCACTTGACTTTTCTAAAGTGTGCTGAAATCCATAGTGTCAATTTTTTATTTATTTTTTTTTTATTATTTTTTTTTTTAATAAAACCTAGAATGCATGGATCAAATGGGAGATTGTTGGAAATTTGTATATATAAGTAATAAAAATTATTTTATGGTCTTATGCAC
>JAOTQH010254915.1:0-11632 GCA_025631255.1 Cornus kousa | reverse complement strand
TACCCAAAAACAAATCATTATATTTTTTTTATTACCTTCCAATTCCATCATCCAAACAAGCAAAATGTCACCCAAAATACAAAATTGGGGCTTATTCAATGGTGCTTAAAATTGGTGATCTTGTGAGTAAAGTCCATGGATGGGGATAGAGGTTCAGAGATCCGTCGGAAACATGGTCATCTGACGGGGCGGATTCATCAGCTCCCTTGCTGCATCAAATACGATGGAGAGGAACTGTTCGTTACTACTTCAAGCACAAACCAACTGCTAAATTCTCTCTTTTATCCTCATTTCTCTCTCTATATTTTTATACGTGTATATTTTGTACTTCTATATGTAGGTATTGAGGTCTGACTTTGGAGGAAGCTTACTTCAAAGGAAGGAAGTTACAAGGAAAAACCTTTTCCCTTCCTAGGGCTATTCTGGTAAATAACACTGTTCCTTTCTTTGTTTCTTTATTCTTTATTCTTTATACTTGTGTGTTAGGTTGCATTATCTGCCATGACAACAAAGTCAGAAAGAGTTGGGTTGCATATCACCATCACGAATGAATAAATTAAGAAATTCAATAATTCATTTCTTCAACGCCCACCACACTGGTAATTTGGTTCTCATAATTTTCAATTCTAACTTAACAAGAACAGAACACTAAGCCTCTCTCACATTTGAAATGAATACAGAGAACATTTCATTAGCACCCTTGAACACTTCATTGTCCACCTCTCCGCCTGCTGCAGGATGGGACTATGAAGTGTTCTTGAGTTTTAGAGGCAAAGACACTCGTACCACCTTCACTGACTACCTCTACAATGACCTCGTGGACGCAGGAATTCACACGTTTAGAGATGACAATGAACTTCGCATTGGAGAGAAGATAGGTCCGGAGCTTCTCAAGGCAATAGAGCAGTCAAAGATATCCATCCCCGTCTTTTCCAAAGGCTATGCTTCAAGTAAGTGGTGCCTGCTTGAGCTCAGCAAGATGGTCGAGTGTAAGAGGACTTTGGGGCAAATCATATTACCCATTTTTTACGACGTTGAACCATCCAATGTGCGCCACCAGACAGGGAGTTACAAAAAGGCCTTCCGGCAACACAAGAAGCATTTTGATAGTGCTACTGTGGAGGGGTGGAAGGAGGCACTGAAGGAGGTTGGAAAATTGAAGGGATGGGAAGTGAACAAAGTTGCTGATGGGTAATTGTGTATATTTGTGTGTGTGTTTATTGACTCTGCTATTTAAATCTTTATTATTATTTACCATTGAGCATTACCTTAGATAGTATGATCTGTATTCCTGAAGGGGAGCTTGAGTGTTCAACCTTCACCTTGTGGATGCACGTGCATTTGCTTGAACTTTGAAAATAAAAATTTAGTGATTATTTTCCTCAAATGTAAATTTTCCATATTAGAACCAACTATAAACCTTGTTTGGTTCAGTTCTCTGGAATTAGGCACTAGTTTAACTTAGTTTACAAACAACAGTTTTTTACAACTTGTTAATCAAATGAATTTTGAAAATACTTTCTATTTTTCATTTTTTTAAGAATAGAAAACTACTGTTGAAAATTTAAATTAAGTAGGCCATTTATATTAATCGTTCTTCCCATATACATATATGTGACATCAATGATGTTTGGCAGGCATCAAGGAAAACTAGTAAAGATTGTTGTTTCAAAGGTATGGGGAGAGCTGAAAAAGAACTCATTGGTTGTAAATGAGAACCTAGTTGGAATTGATTATAATGTAGAAGAAATGATGAAATTGTTGAGGGTTAATTCCAGTGATGTAAGGATTGTGGGAATCCATGGGATGGGAGGAATTGGCAAGACCACTATTGCCAAGGTCATCTACAACCAACTCTCCCAATATTTTGAATTCTGTTGCTTTCTTGCAGATGTTAGAGAAACGGCACACCAACAAAATGGCCTTGTTAGTTTGCAAATTCAACTTATATCTACCATCTTAAAACGGAGATGCTCTGACATTAGTACTGTGGATGAAGGTATTAATGTAATCAAAGATAGATTTTATGGGAAGAAAGTTCTTATTGTCGTTGATGATGTCGATCAAAGAATTCATCTTGATGCATTTGTGGGAAAGTGTGATTGGTTTGGTTCAGGAAGTAGGATAATTGTCACAACTAGAGACAAACATATTCTAAATCTGACTGAGGTTAATTGGACTTATGAACCAGAGGAATTGGATTCTAATCAATCTCTACGACTTTTCAGCAGGTATGCTTTTAGAAAGGACTATCCCCCAGAAGACTATGGTATTCTCTCTAAAGATGTTGTGTCCACTACTGGTGGGTTGCCTTTGGCTCTTGAGATTATTGGTTCTCTTTTTTTTGGCATTAATAGAGAGGAATGGGAAGATACATTAGAGAAGTTGAAAAGAATACCGAATGGCCAAGTGCAGGAGAAGCTGAGAATAAGTTACGAAGTATTAGAATATGAACAAAAACAGATATTTCTTGATATTGCATGTCTTTTCACTGGAGTGGATAGAAGAATTGCTTTCCACATGTGGGATGACTGTCGTTTTTATCCCAAAAGAGAGATTGGAGTTCTTCTTCGCCTGTCATTGGTGAAAATTGGAGATAACAATGAGCTAATGATGCATGATCAGCTTAGAGACCTTGGTAGGGATATTGTACGTCAAGAAAATTTTAAGGAGCCGGGGGAGCGTAGTAGGGTGTGGTTTCATGAGGAAGCCTGCGACATATTGAAGAGTCATTCAGTAAGATCCAACTCCTTCATGAATAGATTCCCCTTATTAAGCCCTAATTTCTTGTCACTTACTAACACAAATATGCATGAACTACTCCAGAGCAGTGTTGATTCAATCACCTGGCCAATTAGGCGGTTGCCTAAAGGCCCCTCAACTGAAATATCTCATTATAGTCTTTTAAAAAGTAGGCCACACCATAGATCTTGTCACCAATTAGTATACATTCTCTCTCTACTTAGGCCCATTTTTGCAGTTTTAATGTTAAGAATCTGTAGCAATTTCTCTTCCTCTCGTGTTTTTTTATTTTCCTGTACATACAGTTCAGTTATATCTTTCAAACTCATGCCTTCTACACTACTTCTCATGTTTTTGATGTGATTGAGCAGACTAGATAAATATATATATCTTTTCTAAGTGAAAAAATATGGCATTCTTAAATTAATAAATTCCTTGAAGTTATAAAAGAGGTGAGGAATTTTTAAGAAATTCAAAAACTTCTAATAACACCTGAAATCTTTTAAGGCTTTTTACTAATTTGCGTAAGGCCTGTTTTATTGTTCTTTAATTCTTCTTTTCCATTTTTTTATTTTTTTATTTTTTGGCTCTTACTAATTACTATAGTTTATCTATAAATATGTTTACTTCAAAATGTGACGTGGGATTATTAAGATTCTCTAAAAAGAAAGAGTTTGGCAATTAATTCCATTTTAAAAAATAAGGAGCTCTTATAATGATAAACAAAGTATTACAAAAAAAAATAATAATAATAATAATTTTTTTTTAGTAAATTAACAACCAAGTTTTCTAACAAAATTAGTAATTTTGCATCTCAAAAAGCAAAAATAATGGTTTATATATAATTTTGTTAAAAAATATAGACAGTTAATTAAAATTTGTTATACTACTACATGAATATTTTCTTGTATTGCCTTAGACCTCAGTTTAAATTGAGCCATCCCTGCTCAAAAGTTTAAATAATAACTGGAATTTCCTCAAATAGAGTGATTATAGCATTAGTGTATATATATATTTATTTATTTATCTAAAGGTTCTCTTTTGGCAGGGAACAAGAAAGATTGAAGCTATCTGTGCGGACTTTGAATTAGAGTCACAGGCATGCTGTCTTACAAATGAAGAATTTGCAAACCTATCTAATCTAAGGTTCCTTCAAATGGACTATGCAAACCTGGTTGGAGATTTTAAGGGTCTTCTTTCCAAGTTAAGATGGCTTTGTTGGTATGGATGCCCTGAAATTTTTAGACCAACCAATTTTCATCTTAAGAATCTGGTCATCCTTGATTTATCATGGAGCGATGTCACAGAAGCCTGGGAGGGTTGGAATCATATCAAGGTTTCATTAATTTCTCTGCTTTTGTTTCGTGTGTCTACTCACATAATTCTTTTCAATTGATTCTAAGCAATTCTCTTTTTCCTTATTTGGCAGATTGCAAGAAAGTTAAAAGTTCTAAATCTCACAGGTTGCATTTACATGGTTAGAACTCCTGACTTCTCTGCATATGCAACTTTAGAAAGATTGATTCTTGAAAGCTGTGAGAGTTTGGTTCATATTGACCCATCAGTTGGGTATCTCAAGAGTCTTGTTTTCTTAAATGTGAAGAAATGTTATAAACTCAACAGGCTGCCTCTGGAATTTGATTCCGGGGAAGCCTTAACAGAGCTCCTCATCGATGATACTAGTATACAAGAAATCCCTATTGGTAGAGGTGTTATGAAGAAGCTTGAAACTCTTAGTGCCACTCATTGTGGGTCATTGACTCAAATTCCTACCTCAATTGGTGACCTAAAATCTCTGTCAGACCTTACATTTGATTTTTCCCATATCACTGAACTACCAGACTCAATTGGTTCACTAGTGAAATTGCGACGCTTGTCACTAAGGTACTGCAAATTAAAAAAAATTCCAGACTCCATTGGGAAATTAGAATCATTAATTGAGTTGCGCTTGTCAGGAGCAATATTTACAGAATTACCTGATACCATTGGCAACCTAAAACATTTGAGAATTCTTGATATTGTTTTTTCTTCGATAGTGAAGTTACCTAGTGCCATTGGTATGTTACTGAAACTTGAAGAGTTAGATGCCATGGGTTGTCTCAATTTAGAAGGCGAAATTCCCAGTAGTTTTGAGAGACTATCCTCTCTGAGAATCTTAATACTAAATGGGACAAATATCTATAGCCTACCAACAAGGATTTGTGAGCTTTCTCACCTCCACACCCTTGATTTACAGGGTTGCAAAAAGCTTCAGTTTCTTCCAGAGCTTCCCTCTAGTCTAGTGAGTCTAAAATTCACTTGCATGTCAAAGGAATTTCTAAACCTTCCTAGCCTGGTAAACTTAAAGGAGTTGGCAATTTTTTTATGCTCTAAGCTGTTAAAAATTCCTGAAGATATTGGGAAGTTGGTCAAACTGGAGACCTTGACCTTGGAAAAAATTCACATTACCAGCCTGCCAATGGAGCTTGGTGCACTTTCTCAGCTTACGGAACTCACTATTCGAAATTGTATAGAACTTCAATGCCTTTCAACTCTTCCCTCAAGTCTAATCATACTCCGTCTTGAACATTGTCTGTCAATAAAGAGGTTTCCATATCTGCCAAATTTGAAAAACTTATCCGAACTGAAACTTAAAGGGTGTTCAGGGTTAATGGAGATTCAAGGCCTTGGAAGATTAGAACTCCTAATAGATTTGGATGTAAGTGAATGTGAATCGTTAGAAACATTACCAGATCTTTCAAACTTAAAGAAGTTAAGGAAATTATATGCTGAGCAATCCTACAAGCTGAAGGAAATTAGGGGCCTCGACAGATTGGAATCCTTGAAGATACTGAACTTGTCATATTGCACAGCCTTGGAGAGGATACCTGATCTGTCGAGACTAACAAATTTAGAGGTATTGGCACTTTTCAAGTGTGAGAAACTTAATAAGATCTCGGGACTTGAAGAATTGCTATTGTTAAGATTCTTGGACTTGTCAATGTGCAGGGCCTTGGATAGGATACCTGATCTGTCAAGACTTACAAATTTAAGGGAATTACGACTTTGTTATGGTGAGAAGTTAAGTGGGATTTGTGGATTTGAGGAACTGAAACTATTAACATTGCTGAACTTGTCATGGTGCATAGCCTTGGAGATGATACCTGATCTGTCGAGACTAACAAATTTAGTGGAGTTGCGACTTTGTAACTGTGAGAAACTTAGTGAGATTTGGGGACTTGAAAAACTGGAACTCTTAAAAAATTTGGACTTGTCATCGTGCATGGCATTGAAGAGGATACCTGATCTGTCTAGACTAACAAATTTAAGGGGATTACAACTTTCTAACTGTGAGAAATTGGAGATGATACCTGATCTGTCTAGACTAACAAATTTAAGGGTATTGCAACTTTCTAACTGTGAGAAACTTAGTGAGATTCGGGGACTTGAAGAACTGAAACTTTTAGAAGTCTTGGACATTTCTGGATGCAAGTCACTAGGAAAATTACCAGACATTTCGTTTGACATCCCATGTATCCGGAGGGGAGAAGTTGCTGAGACTTATATGTGTGGACAACCCTTAACTATATAGACGCCTTTGGAGGAAAACTGTGAGCATCGTGAGGAGAGTGTGCAAAGTGAACAAAATCTACATGGTGCGGAGCGGGTTGTGACAAATGGTATGCAAAGTGGAGAATATCCACATGGTGCGGGGCCAGTTGTGAAAAACGGTATTAGAAAGCACCAAGACCGGAAATGGGTGATTTTGATGTCCCACATCGCCTAGTGTGGACACCTCCCAACTATGTAGATTCGTTTTGAAAACTGTAAGCATGGAGAGTGTGCAAAGTAGACAGTATCTACACAGATTGGGCGGGTCGTGACATTTCAAACATCAAAAAAGGTTGGCGTTGAGAACAAAATTGCAGGATGTCAGATTTTAGTGTATATAAGGCAATCTGATGTCATGGTAATTATCTATTTTTGCTAATCTATGTTGTCCTTGACTCCTTGTATGATAGTTTTTTTTCCTTAATTGATTGCTAACTTTTATTTGTTTCTCTGTTCCTTTTCCAAGTAATTGATGAATTATCATTGCAGGATTATGTCGAACACTGATATTTAGGCAGTTGGAATTAAGGTTGTTTTGGTGTTTATCCCCATATTATATGACTGAGCTTGGTAGTCTGTGCTGTGGATGTTGGAACAATTTGGTTTCAGTACTTCCAGGGGCACATTGTGAAAAAGCTGGTGCTAACAACAATCATGTTGTTCTCATCACATGCACATTCTTGATCTTTTTTCATGTTTTCATTGAAATGGAATTGTATTAACACGCCCTAAAATTATTGTTCAAACACACTGAACTTCTCACTCTTCACAAAATTTATCCTCACCGTACAAGAAAACATACATATTTGTCTTCATGTCGTTCTGAATCAAATCAGTATAAATGGTCACTAGTATACTTACTGCCTAATTTCTCTGTCTATAAGATTTTTCACATGGTAACAATTCCATAAGGAATATTATCACTGTTTACATCCTAGATGATAACCTTTATTTTTTAGTTCCTACCTTTTGTTTATGCATGTATTCAATCTTGATATACAGGTATGCGTGATATATTTGATGGAAACTCCTGCTGGGAAAATCAATGGAGATAGGGAGATCGAAATAGAGGATGGTTCGAAATTTACAGCAAGTGGTTCTCCCTTTACAAGCCTGAAGAAGGTGGACATGGAAGGAGATGCAGAAAAGAAGCAACAGATGCCACCTGCTAGTGTCATGACAAGGCTCATTCTTATCATGATTTCAAGGAAGCCCATAAAAAATCCCAAACACCAAATTAAGCCTTTTGTGATTGATTTGGTCTCTAATATCATTCAGATACCTGATAATCTCTCTCTCTCTCTCACGTCTCAACATTTCTATAGTAAAGACAATTAAGAACATTGTATCATTTCGATAAAAGTCTCAAACTGGAATTGACACAATATCGCGAAGTGGCAGCCCTTGCTCAATTTGGGTGAGATTGATCGTAGATCTCTAAATGAATGTTTGCTTTCATTTCGTGATGGCTATGCTATGGTTGAGTGGTATTTTTGGTTACTTCATCAATTTTAATTTTGTTTCCTAGATTTGATTTCTGTTACTGCCCATCCATCAAACTTTGGTGCACTTGATTGGTTGAAGATGTGAGGGTTGGGTGGTGCCTGTCGACTCTGTGTTGGTGTCATTTGACTTGTCTTTTATCAAATTTGATGCAACTGTTGCTCTTCACTTTACATATTCTTTGGTGTCACTTGGATGATGCTGATCTTTTAGTTATTATTTTGAGGTCAGGTGCTGTTTAGTTAATTACCTCTGGTGGTGGTGTTATTGTGCTTAATTTTTCAGCCTTAAATATTTTGTACATTGTATAATTTTTTGGACTTATTAGTATCAATACACTACACTGTTATTTCAATATTATATCCAATTTCCAGGTGTTAATTCGATTTTGTTGAAAATGCATGTACAGGTTCTCATTGCTTGATTTGATTATTGTTCATTGTAGTAGCCAAACTATAATTTATTTATTTATTTATTATTATTATTATTTTGGGAATGTAAAGTTGTATAGGTTAACCTATAATAGGTATAAGAAATGTACAATTGCACATGGCCCAACAAACTTATGTTTGTCAGGAACCCAACAAACAAGGCCCGGAGCCCAAGCAAGAATGATGCCCTACCTCTACAAGACACAACATACAACATTGATCAAAGATATTTGCAGTCAAAAGGCTAGCCATATGTTTTTGAAATAGCCAATTCTCTAAATTATTATATATTCCACTCTTGATTTGGAAAAATTGAAAATGCATGTAGAGATTCCATTGGTTAGTTATCAGTGATGTCACAATAATTTTTGTTTGCAAGAGACAATACTCATATTTTTTTCATTCAAAATCTTTATGGCAAACGGAAAATCTGAAACTTACAACGCATGAAAAGAGATTGAAATAAGAATGCCAATGTAAATGAAATTAATAAATAATAATAATAATTCTTGAAAGGAGATATTAGTCTAAAAATGGGGCCTTAAATGAGAGTTTTAAGCCATCTGTCTGCCCATGACTGTGCCCATCTAGAATGGAGTTTGCTTTAGCATGTTTCAATTTGGTTGATAAAATTGGTGATTTCTCAATAGTTCAAGACCAAACCAACTGGTAAATTCTTCCTAAATTTTACTCCCATTTCTCTCCCTCTACATGTATACACACACAGCACAAGTATATAATTTGTATTTGTATATGTTGGGATTGAGGCTTGATAAAGGTTAATATAGTAAATAACACTGTTTCCTTTAACATCACTTTCCGTCCACCGAATCTTACCACATTCACATTCAAAACAATACTGATGATATGTGGAACCCATTCTTCTTTTGACGCCTAGTGTAGAAATTTTGCGCATTATAAAATAATTTGTTTTTCAACCACCATGACAAATATATCACCGTTGTTTTGTCAAATTACGAAAATCCAATCAAAATCGGACCACTTATTTATTATCTTTGTTTTGGTTAAATTTCATTGTTTAGATTTTGTTTATTTTTTCTTGTATTTCCGTGCTATGGGAAGAAAACAAATTATTTTTTGAATTGGTTTTCAAATGATCAAATCAGACTCAAATTTATCTAATTTTTATTAGAAAGACTGCCAAATATAAAACTCAAATTAGTTTTTACTTTGTCAACAATTTATTCACTTGAGTTTTACATTTATATAACAAACAAATAAAACATCTTAACATATTTATTTATTATTATTTTTTCTAAATGGAATTTTTTTTTATGAATATACATAATATGATACAAAAAAAAAATTATAGGGGCATACCCCTAATTACCTCAGGGAAAAGGCATAAAAATAAAACCTAAATTGGGTTAATGAATAATTTAATGACAAAAAGTGGGACCCAATTTTTTGACGCATAGTGGTAGTGGATTTTTTTTTGGAAAGGCAGTGGTAGTGGAATTATGTTGCACGAAATGATCGCCAATTGTAGGCCATTGCATTTACATTCAAAGCAATACTAGTAATGATGAATGAGCGTACACCTAGTGGCAGACACAAAAAAGATGACCGACCACTTTGCAAAACTTTAGACTAAGGGCATGTTTGATTTCCAATTCAGCGCTGAGTGCACAAGACGGTAAGCGATTTTTAAAAATAAGCATGTTTGATAAATTTTTAGGACACAGCTTAATATGGTAATTACCGCTTAAAAGAGGCCAAAATTTTAAGCGTTGAAAATGTTGCTTATAGCTTATCGCAGAACACGGTAAGTGGTTGGGTTAAAAAAAAAAAAATTCTAATGACTACTCTACCCTCATATAATCGCATTATCTTTTAGGGTTTTTGTCTGAGATTTCTCTAGGGCCGCTCTAAAATTTCTTTAGACCCCTCTTTGTGATTTCTCTCTACGTCTGAAAATAAGATAAAAACTCTTCTATATATATTTCGTTGGTCATATTTTATAATTAGTTTTTGTTACTTTTACATGATAGAACAAATTCGTGAAAAATATTTTACCTATAATATTTTAAATACGACAAATAGCCTTTTGGTTATATTTAAATTGATTCATATATATTTAGTTGCTTGTTTATGCTAATGAAAATGAATTACATGGAACAATTTCAAAAAAATAAAAAACATAATTCTACCTAATATATTTTAAACTATTATCATTCATATTGATTTACTATATATAGAAAATAATTATTTATATAAGAATTTTATTCAATTTCACATACTTTCTTTAACATTGTTAACACCATTTTTATACCCTACATAAATGTTATGTAATTATTTATATTTTAAACTGTTACCATTCATATTCATATTGATTTATGATATATAGAAAATAATTATTTATATAACAAAATTATATTTAATTTCACATATTTTGTTTAATATTGTTAACACCATTTTTATACCCTACATAAACAGATTTATGGTACCTTATTGTAATGTACAATATTGGTTAACCGACTTTCGAAATGGTGGTCGTCCTAGAACAAAAGAAGAGTTATTTAACCATGCACATGTCAAGTTAAGGAATGTGATTGAACGAACATTTGGAGTATTAAAGGTCCGTTTTCCAATCTTGAAAAGGATGGTACCTTACATATTTGAAGTGCAAAGGAATATTGTTATTGCTTGTGCAGCTATTCATAATTACCTTCGAAAAACTATTGTCGCTGATAAACTTTTTGAACAGTATGAGAATGAGGATTTGCAATTTGAGACTCCACCTAATATTGTAGAAAATTTGACATTATTTGAAATTCACACCATAGAAAGGCAATCCGATCAAGTGTTTATGGTTAATTTGCGTAACCAAATTGCAAATGACTTGTTTAGTTCTCGGGTTTTAAATTTTATATGTTTAGTTTAATGTAACATTTTTGAGGCATTCACATTTTTAATAAGTACTGCTTGAATAATGTTAATTATTTAAATTTAAATTTAAATTTATTTATGATTATATTTGACATTAATATTCATTGTTAAATTGATATATTTCGTTCAGTGAATGTGGTTATTTTATTAATATTTTTGTATTATAAATATAAAACTATTATGAGTATCAGATATTAAGGGTAAAAATGTAATATGTACAATTTTCAGACTTCAACTTTTGTAAATAACAAACAATCTTAATGAATTCAGCGCTTAAAATTAAAACATTATCAAACAGGTTTTCAAATTAATACATTCAATGCTTAAAGTTTTAGCGCTTAAAATTCAGTACTTGAAATTTTCAGTGCTTAATTTTTAGTTTTATCAAATAGCACCTTAGCGTTTTTCTCTTTTTGTTCGTTTTGATGGACGAGAATGAAAAAAAAAAAAAAAAA
>JAOTQH010254904.1:0-11633 GCA_025631255.1 Cornus kousa | reverse complement strand
CTCCCTTGCTGCTTGTCTTTCTTCTTCTTCTTTTTTTATTTTATTTTTATTTTTTAATTCAGACTTTGGATGGCTATAACTTTCTCGTTTCAAATCCAAATGGGTTCATTCTTGAGTCAAATTTCAAGTATTTTTAGTTAGCTTTCCAATGAAATTAATTTCACTCAAAAATTCAATTCGTAAAGAGAGAGTTATGACCTTTATAGTATGTACTGCTCCGGAATATATTCCTTGAAAATAAAGGGCGCAATTATGTGAAATCCTCATTCTTATGTCCGGGACTTTGTGTCATGGGTCCAAATGACCCTTATGACTTATGTTGACCTGTTTAGACTCATTTAGAATTATATAATTAATTTACACACCCTAGTTAACCGTTCTACCTCGGGTGTTTTCGGGTTTGGATAAAGATCTGGTTAGCGATTCGGACCCACGGGTTTGGGTCGTTATAGGATTACCCAACCCAAGTTGCACCTCTATTCCGTAGGACTCGAATTCTCAACCTTTTCTTTAGAGTGGAGAGATCATACCAACCGAAATAATAGTTTGATGAATTAGTTAAACATCAAATTAAATTTCATATCAAAATTTATTTACAAAAAATCACAAGATCAAACTTTTATATTCACTTATGTTTATTCAACCAAATTAAATTTTCATTTGCCAAATGGTTATAGAAATTAGCAATATGGTATTTATTTGGTAGGGCAAACTCCATTTAGCCCCCTCTATTTTTAATTTTTGGCAAGAAATCCCATGAAGAAAAAAGTTGGCATAAAATCCCTTTAACTATCCACTTTGTTGTAAAGTGATATTATAATGACTAAAATGTCAATTAATAAATTTAATAAAATCCTACCCCTAAATATTAAATTAAAATTAATACAAATAACCCATTTGGTGTAATGTTGTTTGATTTTTTTAAGATGGTGCATCTATAAGAAAATAAAAATGCCTTGAAAATTTTCAAATTTTTCTTATTTTACACCAAAAAAAAAAAAGTAAAAGAAAACCTAAATTTATATTTAGGGAAATTTTCGTCTTAATTTTTGTAATATTCAAAATTTTCTTAAAGTTCAATTTCTTAAAAATAGAAAAGGAATAAGAATGTAAAATGAAAATCTTTCTTAAATTTATATTAAGGGGCATTTTCCTTATTATAACATCACTTTGCAACAAATTTGATAGTTAGGGAGGTTTTATATTTCTTACCAAATTGAAAGTGGGGTGGTTTTTATGCAATTTGCCCTATTTGTTATAACACGAGTGAAGGTATTTTTTAGGGACAATACTTAGGTCCTAACTGGTGAGGATCACTGCTGGACCACTAATAATGGACATCATCTTTAATTTTCAAATCAGAGATGGTGGATTACATATTCACTTACCAAATCAGAGATGGTGAGTACATATTTACTTACCAAATCAGATATTGTGAGTACATATACCATCTTTGGTGATGAAAAAAAATGTGTCCATTTGTTATTGGTTCATATCAGTAGTGAAAACAGTGTACATCCTTATGATGAGGACCTAAATATTATTATTATTATTATTATTATTATTTTAATGGATGTGAATTTAGTTACTATGACAAACATTGATAAGTTATATCAGATTTTATTTTTTTTATTTTTATTTTTTTTTTAATTTCAAATTTTGATAAACCTCATGGGGCGGTCTAAGGTTGATTAAACATTTATAATTAATACTATCCTTTATATATTTTAAATTTATTACAAAAATACATAAATCTAATTTTCATTTTTACTCATCAAATGATTTTTTATAAACCATTCACCAAAAACATTTACCAAGATTTGAAATGGACCATTTTCTAGGTAATGTTTTCTTATAGAGCAGTACTACACATCTCGAATTAAAATTCAAGATTTGATTTTAAATTTAATGTGGCAATAGTTAAAAAGACATTAATGTCCTCTAATTTAATACATATTAGAGTGTACTCTTTTATGCATATGTGTTTCCTATTTCAGCAAACCGAACTAAACGAATTGTCAGTCAATTGAAGGACAAGGAAATAACTTACACTAGGTTTTCTCTCTTTATCTTTAATTTGATTTCCTGGACTAATTTTTTTTTAATATATATACAAGTGTGTGTATACTATATATATATATATATATATATATATATATATTCAACAACTTTATATTTTTGTTGGGTATGTTTTTAAAATTTAATCGTAATTAGAAAATACCAAATCAAAATATAATTATAAAAAGTTTTAACTGAATTATGTAATTTATGATTCTTATTCACCAAAGAGAGATTACTCATTAATAGTAAAAATTTGTAACTTGTAGTTTTAATTATTTGAAAATTTAATAGAAAATAGTCTCCCAAAATAAGATATATACGGGCAAGATTAAATTCAAAAGATTAAATTCAAGTTGTTAAGTTATATAAGTTTTGCTATTTTTTTTCTCTTTACTATATTAAGATCTTTTCTATATTTAAAAAATTACTTTTTAAATACACAAAGCAGTTAAATAAGTTAACAACTAAACAACCACCTAATTTGAGATAAAATTACAAATTAAAATTCATAGCATTAAAGGCTTGGCCTATGAAGCACAAGAATGCAAAGTGTACCATTCTATTTTACTTTTAGGATTGGAGCTAATCCCATCTTTCACGTAGCTAATTGAGTCATGTTTATTTCAATTTTGAATATTTGCTTATTCTATCTATCATTAAGAGCATCTTCAGCAGTTGTGTATAATTTTTTGTGTAAATCTAATGTGTCATGATGAATTTACACAAAAAAATTTAATTATTTAATTTTAGCTCCAACGCTTATTTTATACATTTTGTGTAAAAATAAATCTCCCAATAAAAATCAACCATGTATTATGTCAGGACCCTACATAATTTTTACAAACATACTTAATATATAGTTGACTCTTTAATGAAACAAGAAAAATAGATGAGAAAAGAATTATGTTGATTTGGCAGTGTAAAAAGGTTGTGTAAAATACACAACCCTTCTACACATTGACGATGTGGCAATGTACCTTAACAGACTGCTGGAGATGGAAAAAAATTACACATCCTAAATGGCAGTGTATATTTTACACAAAAAAAATATTTTAACATACCGCTGAAGATGTTCTTACAGAATTTTCAGAGCAAGTTTATTTTTGAACAATTTCCTTTTTAAGGTTTCTATTTTATATTATTCGAGTTTCTTATTTATAGGTGTATCACAAAGCAAATCATTCACTCAATTATTAATATATTATGAAATTCCCCTATGAATTATTTTTTTTCCTTGTGAATTCAAAAGTACCACATTGTAAATCCATGGTAAACCGTGTTCCTTGTATCAGACACATTAAAATCCTAAATAATTCATGCACAACATGCGTAGACTTTGATAACGGCTTTGATAACTTGGTGCACAACGCCACCAAATATATTTTACTAATATAATCCCTTAATAATTTGTGCCGAGTCACAATGTTGTGGGCAGGAGTTTGTATTTGGTAGCAATGTTGCTACATTGAAGAATAATGACACAAAAATATCCTCTCTTTTTTAATTCTAATTCCAATATGAGAATACATTTTCGCCTCATTACATCAGTCCACGATTGACATTTTTGTTACTCCGTACTTTTTATGAAATAATATCTTGTCTCTAACTTCCAATCCAAATGTATTGTGTAGACTTTTGTTATTCAATTTAAGAAAACAACAAAACTTAATATGCATTTATCGAAATACTATAGCGCAAAATGTTCATTTCATTCTTTAATTAAAATTGATAAAGGTCCATTTTACAAACCGAATCTCACAAACACGTCCTATTTCACAAACCGACTCCCACAAACACCACCTGCTCACAACTGCATCCAACCATCCTTGACTCAGTCACAGGCACTTAATTATGGGGGACACTTTTTCTTGGGGGGACACTTTTTCTAGGATCATCATTGTGGATATAAAAGTACTTGGGACCAACAAAGATGGTTGAATCCAACACGTGTCATCATATGCAAGCATGTAATCACCCATTTCGCCACGTGGCAACCCAACAACATTGACCAAAAGTTAGTTACTCAAATAACATATATTAAGCCAACAAAGTTTGTATCCTTGCATCCCACAGCTATTTCTGTCATGCATTGCTTCATATATATTGAGACCTAAGGCCCCGGAAGTCTGACCAACTTATTGCCGGAATCTGACCCACAACACCCACCCATTTCCACCCATCAACACAAAATGAGCCAGGAACAGCCAATTAGGCCCCAATCCGAACAAGAACCGACCGAGCCTCATGCGCAGCCGGAGGCGCCCCAGGATGCCGCAGTGACGCAGCCTGCAGAGCTTGAACAAACCCAGAAAGATGGGCCTACCTCGGCAATGCAATCGGCAGCTAATCGGAACGAGAAAGCTGAAAATAACCGTTCGGGGAGACGTATTATATCTGAATCAATTGAAGGACAGGTTATTCCTCTAGTGTGTGCACGTATAGCGTGTGTGGTCATTACCTTACGGTTGTGAACATGTCACATCAATTACCGATTAAGTACATAATTAAATTTAAACAACGTGTTGACGTGACATGATCACAATGATTGAATGGAGAAGATCCAAACTCATAGAGTATCAACATAAAAACCTACTACATATGTCAATTACATAGTTAGAATGATTAATTATGTGAGACTTGTGTATGATGGTTATGTCTGCAATCTGTATAGGTTGTTGGGCATTATGACCACTTACCAGGGACCAATTTCGAACCAGGAAACATCACCATTGGCGAAGCACTTGAGGCTACAGCTCTGACGTTGGGACACAAGCCGGTGGATTACAGCGACGCAGCTGCAATTCAAGCAGCAGAAGTCAGAGCCACTGGCCGTACCAACATTGTTCCCGGTGGAGTCGCCGCCGCTGCTCAGTCTGCCGCAACCCGCAATGCTCGGACCGCACGCGACGAGGACAAGACCAAACTCGCTGACATTCTCACGGTAATTATCTCACCCGATGTTCATAAGAGAAAGTAAAATTAGGTGATATGATCATTTCCGACGTACATCAGAATTGTTGCATAAGATAGGATAGAATAGAAATGAATGGAAAAAGAAAATTCAAGACAAGGACGATGAATTGATACCTAATTGCAACATTCTAAATACATATTACATATAGACAATACTGATATACACATGTGTTTGTGTGTGTGTTTTCTGCATGTATATATATCATGTTTGATGTGAGGAAGCATTGTTTGTATGATTTTTTTGGCTGCAGGATGCTGCTGCCAAGTTACCGGCAGATAAGGCAGTAACGCGTAGAGATGCTGAGGGAGTGATTGGTGCAGAACTGAGGAATGATCCGAATCTGACCACACGTCCGGGAGGCGTAGCTGCCTCTGTGGCAGCAGCTGCCAGGATTAATCAGTCTAAATAACAAAGCATCCAGGTTTTCCAAGTACCAAGCTCTGTGTTGTTCTCTCTCTGCAATCACCCACTAGGGCATGAATAAATTAGCTGTCGAATTAGGTTTTTGATACCTACTACTGTGTCTTGTACAATGCCTAGTTACTCAATTTGAAGTCTTAATAAACTGGTTGTAAAACTAGCTTTCTGATACACACTCATTGTGTCTACAATACCTCCTTACTCAATAGTCAGTATCAATTTTTTGGATCAATTTTGAAATTCTCACGTGCATGCTTATATGAGCAGACATGTCACATATCTATATGGCTGGTTTATGAATTACAAACACTTTTGTGACTTGTGGAGGCAACAATGTGTTTCTCAAAAGTTTTGAAGAGGCTAGTGAGGGTTTACAGAGGTTCACAATTACACACTAATTTACCGAATCTTCTTTGACTTTCAGGAAAAAATAATACTAGAACCTGTATGTGAAATTATGAAAAAGTTCAAAAATTTATGCCAGTCTACCTAATTAATATCATCAAACCAGGTGGATTTTGTGAATTGAAAGGAGATTCCCTAGTAAATTAGTAGACTAAGGTTCCATAAATGAAGGTTACCTGAAATCTCTTTTTAATTTTAACCATTAACATTGAAACTTTAAGGGCATACATCTCATGTGGTTAAACAAATCAGTTTGGTTCATGGGTCTATAGAAAATTCTCTAAATAGTATATTGAAACAAAAACAACCTGATCCTCTATACCTCACACCATCATGTGTTAACAATCTTGAGTTGATAAGTAAAATGTGATGAAACCCGATCATCTGAGCCTCCTGTGACAGGCATAGAAAGGCAAAATTGAATCAAACAACACTTAAAGGGGTAGCCCAGTGTAAAGGCTCTCTTCATTATGACGTCTAGAGAGTGTTAGGTCTACACAGCCCTACCTCTCCGCCTGTAGAAATGTTGTTTTCTGTCCCCATGACCTTCTAGTTGTGAGAAATTCCCAGGCCACGTTTTCATTCCGATAACCGGTAGGGTGTGTGTCGGCAGATGGTATCACGCCATCCCACTTGAAAATATATGATTCCACCTCAAAAGAACCAAATCTAATATGTGTTGTAGCATCAACTGGTGGCACAGTTCAATAATTTTTTTCGACTAATTTTTTGATAAGAAAATCTGCCATGGCCCTGAATTTGGGTCCAACCGAAGTAATTTTTTTCCAACAATTCAGGTAAGTAACCAAAATCATTGATCATCCAGTCCAATACCAATGTACCGAATCTAGCAATTGTTAAAACCTCTATGTTATGCAAGAAAGCTCATATGTTATCCCCCAACCCAACTCAATAAACCCTTCTCAACTAAATTTTTTTTTTCAAAAAACCCCCTCCAATATCCAAAGGGAGTAACATAGTGGAGGGAGTTGATGGAAAATATTTTTGAGACGAAATGTTATATAGGGCAAATTGCATAAATAAATAAAAAAAGAAAAAAGTTGTTCTGTAATCTGATTATAAAAGGTAATATGATTACCCTGAAAGAAAGAATCAAATTTTTTTTATGGTTGGTATGAACAATAATTTCTTTTTTTCAAAAAAAATAAATGACCTGATGCAACGGGCTGGTATCTGTAAGGATACATCTGTAAGAGTTATTCACAAGACATAGTAATTTCTTTCATGAATATATATATTTTTGGTTAATCTAACAGTGAATTAAATATATCTATATTTTGTTTAATAGGTGGAGCGTCATCATCGGTAACAAAGGAGAATGCCCAGTGGGTGTTCTCTAGCTGTTATTATGATTTGAAATTAATAATATATTAAGTGAAACTATGAATGAAGACAGCCGCTGGTGGACAACGTTTGGATTTTTGTCGGGTGTTTTATGTGTTACTGTATTATGATCAATTTGAGACTCTGTTCGAGTTTTACATGAAATAAGGACAGTACCCAGTTTGGTTGATTGATTTTGTTACTTCACATGGATACTGTCATTATAAAAAAAATTATTTTTTACTACCTTTGATTTTGAGAACCATTATAATATTGGAGAATGAATTTGTCCATTGTATCAAAGGGGCAGCCATCTTTTTCAATGACACCCACTGGGATGTCATATTGTCATTGTTGTAGATATTAAATAAACATAAATATATATATATAAAAAGATGCAGCGGGGTACTCATGCGATAATAAAACTGGAGAACCAACAAAAATAATAATAAATAATAATAATAATGGGTGCCTAGTTGACACACGCAGAGAGAACTCCCAGTGGGAGTTTCTGAGTTTTCATTATGTTCATTACGTGTATTTGGTCAATGACATTCAGTGTTTTGGTGTAGAAGAAATTTGAATATTACATTTGTAGATTTATATATTAATTTTGATAAATCACTCACTGTCATTTTTCTTCTCCTTAATATTTAAACTGAAATTATGCGTGTCTATGTCATTATTTATGCTTGCAATTAATTTTATTGTTTAATTTTTCATGGATGTGTGCACTTGTTAATATATGCATAGAATATTGGAGCTTGACTGCACATTTGCAGATGCAGGTTAATTATTTATCTCTCTTGTGGTCCAACACTAATTTATTATTTAATTGTATGTGATGTAATTAATTAATTCAAGGCGGTATTTTAAACATTGGTCTAATAAAGGTTGGTTTTTCCTAGTTGAATAGTTTTTAAAGAGTTCAATAAAAGATTCATGAAACTTTGAAAGCACGAGATGATCATGAGATGATTTATAACATGGCATGAGAGGGGATTAGCACTATCTATGGTGCCGTGCTTAATGAAGCTCGGCCAGCCATTTCGGCAGGCCTATTAGGTCTGAGAATCATTTTTCGAAACAAATGGCAGCCAAACCAAATCAGCACAATCACTAATAAAAAAACACACCATCAGCATTATTCAAAGACAATTCAAACCATCAAGCATCCTTTTAACTTCTTATTCATCAAAACTCAAAAGTAAGCTTTTTCACAATGACTGCACCAGATCATATCATATCAAAACCAAACCGGCAGCACATACTATAAAAAAGGAGCCAAACCAAACAGCACAATCAGTAATAACAACACCACAACACCAGCATTATTCAGAGACAGTTCAGGCTATCAAACACATACCTATATTTCACATAGACACGCACTAAGTTTCCTTCTCAATAGCAGCATTGGCAGCATCAATGTCCTCATCCACTAGAAGGTCCCAATGCCCATCCCACTTGATGAAAAACTCAGTGTCCTCGTAGTACTTCACCCGGTGCACATCTCCGGCCGGCGTAAACAAGAAATCGCCGACACCCAGATCGAATTTCTCGCCTTTGCTCAAGTTCCACACACTCTTACTCCCCTTCAACACCACCAAATCATGTCCAAAGGTATGATGATGTGCCGGCTCGACACTGCCAGCCTTAAACCTCACGATCGCAGACGTCGGAGTCTCTCTCAGTATCTTCATCGACCCACCGGGCATAGCCTCAACCGGAGTGAACTCTCTTGTCTTAGCCAGACAGCAAATCGAGCACGAATTATCGGAATTGGTGATTTTGGGTCCGATATTCGACATTTCCGGGATCGAACTGTCGAGGAAGGAGTCGATTTCGGGTGGCCAGGGTTTGGAATCTGAGGCAGGGCAAGGGGATTTGAAGGGGGTGTTGAGCCAGGTTTCGAGGATTTCGATGGCGGATTCGGGGGAGGTGGACATGCCGGAGACGGCGAGCACGTTGCAGTTGTTGATGGAGCGGGTGTTCTGGGCATCGCCGGCGGTGAGGCAGGTGGCGGCGTAGACTCCGGGGAATTTGTTGGCGAAGATGGAGACGCCGACGCCGGTGCCGCAGGCGACGAGGCCGCGGGTTTCGGTGGTGGTGGTGGAGGCGGCGGAGCTGACGCGGCGGCCGATTCCTTCGCCGATGGAGTAGTACTTGTCGGTGCCGAGGTCTTCGACATCGATGTTGAGGGAGCGGAGGTGGGCGACGAGGGCGTCCTTGATGGCGCAGCCGAAGGAGTCGGCGCCGGTGATGATTTTGAGGGGGCGGGTGCTATCTTGCGCCATGGAGTGACGGTGGCGACGGCAGTGAAAGGGTGGAGTTTGGAAGTGAGTGTAAAATGGAGGTGCCTGTCTGTAAACTATATCAAACTCTCTCAGTTGAGCATGACGCGTGTCTAATCTGCAATTATGCACTTTATTTGGTTTTTATTAGAGTGGGATTCCACGTTTGTGGTCCCACCTAATATTCTAGGCTCAACTCTCTATTTGTGCAGAATCAAGAAAGGTTTATTACCCTATAAATAGTGGGTATTTTTAATATTTAAAATAAATTTCTGATGTGTGAGTAGCGTGTGTGGACAAATTTTAAAAAGAAATAAATAAATAATTGTAGAGTATAAAAGAATGGTGCACACAAAGAGTAATAGTTTTTTTTTTTTTTTTAAATGTGTATAGCCCAAATTACTACAATAGCTGTTGAGTTTTTTATTTTTCTATTTTTGGCACGTAGGGGGAAGGAGTAGAGATGAGAAGGCTCGAACTAAGCATCTCCAATGTTCTTTTATTTGAGCTCTTAAATTCATAATTTGAGGGATGGATAAGAAAAGGCCCTTCAATAGCCTTTCATTTTATCTTTCAAAATTTAAAAATTTTATATTTTCTCTCAAATGTAAGAACTATCAAATTTTTTTGACAACTCTATTAAATGGCCGTAGTATGACCCGACGCAAAAGAAAAAATATATATAATCAAATATATATAATATACATATATATAATATTTATATATTTTTTTAATTTTTATATTTTTTAGATTTTTGCTTCTTTTTAATTAGGTTTAATTTTAGTTTCCTTCTAATGTCCGCAACTTAACTTGAATACAAATATCAATGGTGGGAATAGTAGTTGAAAAAGTATGGTGGTTGTGTCAAAAAATAACAGAAAAAAATTATTAAATTGTAATATTTTTACACTGTAACACTTATCAAAATATAAATTTAGCATCCAAATTTAACTTTTAGCGTTGAAGATGCTATTAGTTTCCAAGCACCAATTAAGAGATACCCTTCAGCTAGGCTATCAAGGCCTCCTTCTTGTAGACAATGCTTCGGGATGCTCTCAGAAATAATGAGATAGTAAATAATTATTGTTTAAAAAATAAATAAATAATCAAACTATGACGATTCCTGTATTGCCACGTGCACTCATAAGATGTGGAAAGAATAATATTTGGATTCCTCAGACCAAAAAGAAAGAAAAAAAAAAATCAATTTAACCAGTAAAAAAATGAGTAATACTAATTTTTTAAATTTTATTCATTTTAAATATGTGTTTAAATTTTATTGGGACAGGTGGATAGGGAGGATGAAGTTTATCCACGTGAAAATGTCTCTTTCAAGCAAAAAAAAAAAAAAAAAAGTGTCACTCATCAGATGTTATGTGTATTCTGAGTTGAATTAGTGTTGCTCATACGATGTGAAAATATCTCTTCATGCAGAAAGAAAAAAATAATAATAATAATAAACTATTCAAGGATATGAGAAATTATTAATCTATTATTTGGTGTCCGGATTAAAGGGAAGACAAGTTAACCCACAAAAATAAAATAAGATATCACAAGTGATATATTTATTTTAATAAGATAAGCATACTTCTAATTTTCATAATTCATGATGAAAATCTCTATTTTATTTTCATTCATCTTTATTTTATTTTTACTTTCTATCATTAATTTTCATCTAATCATATGGAACCTTAAACTATGCAAGCACACTACGAGGTTGTTAGTTGGTTACAGAACTTACTATCTTTTCATTTTTATTTTCATTTTCATTTTGTTTTTGTCCCTATGTAGTACCAACTGTACCATTACATAATTTTAAAGAAATCATAATACTAAAACTATGAAAATTTCATTAGAAGCACTGAGTTAAAAAATAGTAAAACTAAAACAAAAGACATGTAGTGTAAATTTAATAAAGTGTCTGTTAAATGAAAATATAATAATTTTAGGCCAAATGATTAGAAAAAAAAATATATTTTTTATATTCAAAATCATTATTACAAAAAGGACGGATGTAAATGCAAGAAAATCTCTCTACTAATTTTGGCAGAATTTCATTACATTTCTCAAAATCCTCCCCCTTTTTTCTTCTATTCTACCTCTATTTATAGGCACTTACAAGTGTTGTTAGAATGTTG
>JAOTQH010254893.1:0-11633 GCA_025631255.1 Cornus kousa | reverse complement strand
CTGTAATCACGGATATTTAATGATACAGCAATCAGTCCCTCCTGTAATCACGGATATTTGATTATACATCCATCAGATATGATGACACCAATTACAGATGGGGGACTCCATGTCTCCAATTTCAAAGGTGACTCCTTGTAGTGGCGAGTCATTAAATTCTAACCAAATATAATTTGTTATTTCAATTGCATGTTAAAAATTTTAAGCATGGATGCACCCAGTGACACTCTCTTTGTATGCTTTCGCAGTCGAGCATATTGTCATTATTTTTGGGACCGGTGTATAGGCAAATGTTGTAAAGCGAAATGTCAATCATCATCACTTATATTAATTAGTAGTATATTAATATAATAATTCAAATAGTAAACTGTACCAACCACATTGTTAATAATATATATTATAACAAAATAAGATATTTGTGATTAATAAATGAGTTGTAATTTTCAAGTTACCAAATCACGATCGAGATCGGCTACGAAATTAGAAGGTTTTTTTTTGGTTTAATACAGAATTAGAAGGTTGTTCAAGTATGATAAACTATAATTTATGAAAAGGTTATGAACAACACTTTAGGAAGTTTTTTCCCAATTAGGGCACTATACATACATGGCATGTTTCTTTAAAGTTTTCAAAACCGAATTTTTTCCAAACTAATAATCCTTCCCTTCAATTCTGTCATGTGGGAACAAGTACTAACTTTGGCTACTGGTTCCAGAAACTTTTGGTTGAAGGAAAATTTCTGTCTTTTGGGAACCGGTTCCACTTCTGGCTACTCGTTTCACATGCTGAGACAATTTAGGTAACTGTTTCCTGTTCTGTCTAAACTTCTTATTTGATATAGAATTCTTTCCAAAAGTCATATGCACGAAATTTACCTTTTTCTATGTATATTTAGGTCTTTGAAATTCTATATAAACCTTGATTTTTATCTAGATTGATACGGTGTGGAGGGAAAAATCCCCCCTCGTCCAATGCATTTAAATAAGGTATAACGTCATTTATTCTGCAATATCCCATTAAAACCCAACCTTGATCAAGCCTAAGTAAAGTCAAATACTGATCCAAGGATGCTAATGTTAACCTCTTGCTTGCTAAAAGCCCTTCCAGCCCATTTACATCCGAGTCCATTAGATAATCAAATCCTGCTAAACAAAAGATCCTTCATATAAGGAAGTTTTGTGGGAGATCATCATGCATAGTAAAGAATCCAATATGGAAAGAAGTTCTACATGGGAAAAGTCTTACATAGAAAGGATTATAGAAGGAAAGGACCTTGTAGGTAAAGAATTCTATATGGAAAGAATTAGAGGACAAGCAGAGTGAATCCTACCATAATTCCACTATCTTTTTGTATATAAATATAGGCTTAGACCTCCAATAAAGATCATCAAGCAATACAAGCTTTTTTCTAAATTGTTCTTGTTATTAATTGTTCATTGTTTGAGTGAGTTGTATTTATTCTTTTACCTTTTTAGTTAAACGAATTATTTGCACCTACACTTTGGCACCGTCTGTGGGAAGCGTATAGAAATATAACCCCACAAATGATTTGAAATCTTTTATGCTACTACGATCCGGGATGTCAATCGGAGGAGCCGCAATTGAAGATGATCAACAGATGGAACTAATGCAAAAAAAATATGAGAAGAGTTCTTGCAGCAGTTCAAGACCCTCCATCAAGCAAACGAAGCCAGTACGGCTCAGATTGCGTTTCTTCAGCAAAGGAATGATGCTCTCTAAACAGCCATGGCACAGATAGCACCACAACCGCCACCAGTTAATGTAGCGGGAGCTCCCCCCAACCACAATATTCCACCTATTGACGAAGCTCAATTCAATGAGAATCGGCAGGAGCAGAGGATAAGAACCGAGGCAGTAGCTTCGGATAACTACCCTCATCGCACATAAGACAAACAAGCCGAATCCAGCCGCAAACTCACAGTATGAACAAATGGCGTTCATAATGGTGTCCAGGAGGTCTTTGATGAAAGGAGATCTTGAGGATTCACACACCTGTCGAGATGGCCAAGGAGCATAAGGCCTCTTTAGTGAAGACTCCATTCACTGATCAGATATACTATGTCGACAAACCTAAAAAAATTACTATGCCAGCCTTCACTCAATTCGATGGCATGAGAGATCCCTCCCGTTACCTCGATCACTACTCTCAGAAGATGGCTCTAGATAACCACAATGATGCATTCATGTGCAAAGTTTTCCCAACTAGTCTAACAGGAGCTGCACTGGAATGGTTCAAGAATAGGCCACACAAGTTCATCCCGAACTATGAAACTTTGTATGCCATGTTCCTGGCACAATACTACTATAATAAGAAGCAAAAAAAATATTATCACTATCTTTTCACTGTAACACAGAAAAGAGGAGAAATGTTACAGCATTTTTTGTCCAGATACAACATGGAGGCTTCAGAGATAGCAGATTGTCACCCTGAGACTGCTATGGAAGCATTCAAGATCGGTATGATCTAAGGGACTAAGTTTCATACCTCTTTAGTCAAATACTCCCCTCCGAACATGCAAACTCTCAATACTAGGTCATAAATTTACATTCGACCTGAGGAGAATAAAACCCACCGAGTGCAACATGCCACCTTCATCACGGTAGAAAATAAACCTCAGGAAAAAGCTTCAAGTTCAAAAAGTCAAAAAAACCAGTATGCCTCAGCACAAGTTGTAGAATTACCTGAAAAAAGACAGAAGACCGAAAAAAGAATAACACCTCTCCGTACCACATTGGCTCGATTATTCCAGGAGAACAAAGTAAGATTCACAGTCTCTCAACCAATACGACAACCCCTGGAGCAGAGGGACAAAAGCAAACATTGTTCCTACCATAGGGATTATGGGCATACAACCAATGACTGCAAATCCCTTCAGCGACAGGTGGAAAACATGATAGCCAGAGGAGACCTAGTAGATTATCTCGGGCCGAAGGAACATACAAGGCCGAGGGAAGTTAATCATCGAAAAATAGAAGGTAATCAAGTAAAGGTCATTCATGCAATACATGAAAAATCAGAGGAAGACCAAGAGTCGAAGAGGTGTACCGTTCTAGACTGAGGGCTGTCCACAAGCTAAGGAAGTTATCCTCAGTAAATACCATCGTTTCGGGCAGTATCAGTATGAAATTTGAAAATGGAGATTTATCCAAAGTGAAGCTTCCCCACGAAGATCCACTCATTATTAGTCTTCTAGTAGCAAACTGCATAATTAAAAGAGTCCTGGTAAACCCTGGCAGCCGTGCCAATATCATAACTAAGGCAGCCTTTGAGCAGTTAGAGATCCCATTGTCGTCAATTCGAGCTACGTCCAATCCCTTGATAGGGTTCGACGGAACAAAATTGGACCCTATTGGGATAATCGATTTATCAGTCACTGCTGCGAAAAGAACACTAAAAGAAAACTTTGTTCTGACATAAATTCATCCTTCTTACAATCTTATTATAGGAAAAGGTTAAATTCACTAAATGAATAGGGTGCCGTCTACTCTACATCAGGTGATGCGATGTTTATCTCCAGATGGAAAAGAAGTCATTAACCTTTAGGGAGATGAAGTTGCTACAAAAGAATGCTACATATTGACATTAAAGGAAGTAAAGAAAAAAGTTAAGGTATCCAAATCAGATACAGCCCCTAAAGGTGCTGCTAAATATCAATTACAGAGTCCTCTGCCAATATTTGGAAGCAAAAGCAGAGGCCAAAATAGTAAAACCAATCAAGGAATCTCTTGAAGCTATTGAAGTTATCCTCGGTAATCCTCAAAAAGTCACTTATATGGGTTCTTCCCCCTCAGCTGAAGAGAGGGAGGTGTTAATTGATGTCATCCGAAGAAATGTAGATATGGTAGCTTAGATCCATTCAGATATGCAAGGAATCAACCATTCGGTCTCATGCCATAACCTAAGGGTGGACCTTTCATTCAGACTAGTCAAGCAAAAACATAGGAGGTTCATTTCTGAAAGAAATTGAATTATCGCTGAAGAAGTAGACAAGTTGCTTCGGGCGGGTTTCATCTTGGAAGTACATTACCCTTAGTGACTCTCAAACGTAGTGGTGGTCCAAAAGAAGAATGGAAAGTAGAGAGTTAGTATAGATTTCACCAACCTCAATAAGACTCGTCCCAAAGATAGACTAGATGGTAGACGCAACAATAAGCTATGAAAGGCTCACATTCCTCGATGCATACTCCGAATACAACCAGATTAGCATGAATTCCGAGGATGAAGAAAAAACATCCTTCATCACAGAAAAGGGAACTTATTGTTATAAAGTTATGCCCTTCGGGTTTTAAAAAACTGGGGCTATATACCAACGTCTCTTTAATAAGATCTTCGAGGAAATGCTGGGAAATACCGTCGAAGCTTACATCGACGATATGGTTGTCAAAAGTAAGAAGAATGGAGATCACCCCAGGCACCTTCACGAAGTCTTTGACACTCTAAGAAAGTATAATATGAGGTTGAACCTTTCTAAATGTCATTTTGCAGTCTCTTCAGGACAATTCCTCGGTCATATTATCAACAAGAGAGGGATAAAAGTAAGCTCGGTTCAGGCCCAGGCTCTAATTCAGAATTAGGAGCCAAAAACTCGCAGAGAAGTACAAATTCTACCTACAGAATAGTGGCTCTCAGCCGCTTCATATCTCGGTTGTCCGATAAGTGTAAACCTTTCTTTGATACCATACGGTTGAAGAATAGAGACATATGGGGACCTCAATAGCAAGAAGCTCTTACTATATTAAAATATTACATGATAAAACCCCTAATTCTGTTTGCCTCAAAGCCTGATGACACCCTCATCATGTATTTAGCAATATCCGGCATAGCCATAAGTACCGTATTGATCTAAGAGGAATGAGGGAATCAACATCCAGTCTTCTACACAAGTAAGACAATGATAGATGCTAAAATAAGATATAACAAGGCTAAGAAGATCATACTAGCCTTAGTATATGCAAAGAGAAAGCTTCGGCACTAATTCAAATCTCATCACATAGTGGTCCTCACAAATCATCCTATGCAAGCCGTCCTTTCCAAGCCAGATCTGTCAGAAAAAATTACAAAATGGGCAATTGAGCTTAGTTTTTTCGACATAGCCTATGAGCCAAAAGTGTCAGATAAAGGATAAGCTATGGTCAACATCTTCCTAGAGTATTAAGACAAGCTCGAAGAGCTAGAACTTCCAGAACCACATTGGGAGCTCCATATAGATGGTTCCTCGAGCTTGACTAGTGCAGGGGCAGGGATCATCATCACAACTCCAGAAGGAACAAAATTGTAGCAATCAATCAGTTTTTGATTTTCCAGCCACCAATAATGAGGCCGAATATGAAGCCTTGCTAGCTAGACTTCGACTAGTAAGCCAACTCCAGGCAAAATGTTTAAAAGTTTTTAGTGACTCACAACTCATTGTGAATCAAGTAATAGGAAAGTATCAGCCAAAAGAAAAAAGAATGAGAGCATACAAAGAGGTTGTCAAGGGTGCAACCCGTGGATTCGATCAAATTGAATTTCACTAGTACGGAGAGAAGAGAATGCTGAAGCAAACAAGCTAGCTACAATGGCCTCATCCTCAAATGATGATTTGGTTCGGATCGTGCATATTGACACCCTGGAGAAACCTAGCTTGAATCCTTAGTTGTTGGTAATGGTCATCCTAGAGGTCTTAAGGGAACCGAGCTGGATGGATCCACTAGAAAGATATATCAAAAATTGAATCCTTCCAAATCAAAAGGATGAGGCCAGAAAAGTAAGGTTTGCAGCAGCCAAATACTCTACCATAAATAATCGACTATACCAAAAGTCATTTTTAGGCCCGTATTTGAAGTGTTTAACTCCCACAGAGTCCCTTGAGGTATTGAAACAAGTTCATGACAGGGATTACGGTAACCACTCCGGTGGAAGGTCCCTCGCCCATAAAATTTTTAACTCAAGGCTATTTTTGGCTGTACTTGGCTAGAAATGCTCAGCAATATGCCAGGATGTGCGACAAATGCCAACACTATGGCCCAATGAAGCATCAGCCGGCTGAAGAGTTACGTACAATAGCAAATCCATGGCCTTTCGCTCAATGGAGAATCGACATGGTGGGTGCTCTACCCAAAACTCAGGAGTAAAACGAATATGTATTATTAGCCACGGATTATTTCACAAAATAGGCAAAAGCTAAGGCCTATTCAAGCGTGACTCACGACCAAGTGAAAAAATTTATATGAAACAATATAATTTGCCACTTTGGAGTATCGAAGGTCATCCTGATGGACAACGAAAAGAACCTAGACAACAGGAGCACAAGGAAGTTCTTTGCCAAACATAGAATCAGACAAAAGTTAGCCGCAGTAAGCCATCCACAAGAAAATGGACAGGCTGAGATAACTAGTCGAACCATCTTCGATTGTCTAAAGAAGAAATTGGAAAAACTCAAGTCTAAGTGGTATGAGAATCTTCCCAATGTGATTTGGGCTTATCGAACCACTCCACGAAGACCAACAGGTGAAAGTCTCTTTGCTATGGCTTATGGTTCCAAGGCTGTCATCCCAACAGAGTCAATTGTCCCAACTCTTCGAACGCACTTACTACTCAAAGGGGATAACGATCAACAGGTCAAATACAGCCTTGACCTCTTGGAAAAAAAGAGGGCTGCTGCAGCGATAAAGCTCGCTTTATATCAACAACAGTTGCGAAACTGTTATAATAAGCGAGTCAAAATCAGAAACTTTGTAGTGGGAGATTGGGTGCTAAAGCAGGAGACACACGTAAAGAAATTATAACCCAATTGGACTGGACCCTACAGAGTTACAGAAGCAGTAGAGAAAGGAGCTTACAGGCTATCTGAAGCCGATGGGCAAGTAATTGCACGTCCATGGAATGCAATACACCTCAAAAGGTACTACCATTAGAAAATTTCATCAATTTTACTATGTTTCTTTATACGAATAAGGTCATTTTGGCCCACATAATAAAAGTTTTTATTAACTAAATCTTTTTACATACTCTTTTGTAAATGTGTGATATAGTAATACTACAAAAAAATGGAAAACATTGGATGCACGAACGATCATTGATCCCGTGTATCCAACGGTCTTCATTACGATATATAAACGAGCACTTTATATTGATATATTGATATTCATTACTACTTTTTATTCAATGTGGGATATTATTTCTCTCAAATTCATTATTATTTTCTTTTCGTAATAGGGGGCAAAACTAGTACCCTAATATATATATATATATATATATATTACGAAAAAGTAAAATAAAAATAATTTTTGTCCATTGTCCCACATCGCTAAAAAATAAAAGGGAAGGATGGTTAATATAACCATGCCTCACCATAAAGACGCCACAAAGAGAGTCTCCGTGGAATAAAGTCTCCCAAACAAACGAATGGGAGACTTCCTAGTCACGATTACTCTTTTTCGTGGCCTCCTATCATTTTTAAATCTTTGGCTTCCATAGCCCAGAGAATTATTTTACAGGCATGGCCAACCTTAGGCTTCGAACCCCAAGAGTGCGAAGTTATCAATAATTTTCTCTAAGGCATATTCCATTGCCGAGGAACCTCAGGCGTCAGACCCCAAGAGTCTGAAGTTATTAATAATTTCCTCTAAGACATATTCCATTGCTGAAGAACCTCAGGCTTCGGATCCCAAGAGTCCGAAGTTATCAATAATTTTTCATTGCTGAGGAACCTCAGGCTTCGGACCCCAAGAGCCCAAAGTTATCAATAATTTCCTCTAAGGCATATTTCATTGCTGAGGAACCTTAAGCTTCGGACCTCAAGAATCCGAAGTTATCAAATCCTCTAAGGCATATTCTATTGCCGAGGAACCTCAGCTTTCGGACCCCAAAAATCTGAAGTTATTAATAATTTCCTATAAGGCATATATCATTGCCAAAGAAATCAAAACCTCTAACCTTAAGAGTCTAAAGCTATCAATAATTTCCTATAAGGCATATATCATTGCCAAAGAAATCAAAACCTCCAACCTTAAGAGTCCGAGAGTAACGAAACATTCCTCTAAGGCATAAATGATTGCTGAAGAACTTAAATATCGGACATCAAGAGTCTGAATATATACAAGTGGGCCAAAACCCAAATGGGGGCAAATATTTTTTATGAATGTTCTATTCTTAGGCCCCAACTGTTAGGCCTAACAGAGCTAGGCCCATTAAAAAAAAAAAATTATCCCGCATCAAAAATAAACAAGAAAAGGGAGTGTTATATATGGTTGCATCCCATAACTATTGAACGCCAAGAAAGGTTCCCCTTGATAAATAGATCTTTAGGCAAAATTATTCAATCAGAGACCTGCATATCAGGGAAAACTCTTTATTGAGCCTATTTTTTCAAATATCTTTGGACCATAGAGAGCCTGAAGGGCTCAAGGGCAAAATTTTCCCAAGGCCTAAAACAATTGCCGAAGAATAATAATCTTCACACCTAATGAATATAAAGGCTTGTGGTCTTATGAAAATTAGATGTTAGCTCGAGTGAAGGCAAATATCCTTCACTCGGTGTCCTACTCTTAAGCCCAATATATTTGGCCAAGAGAATACTAAACCTATCAAGTAATCTGTCCCACATCGAAAAAATACAGGAACAAAAAAACAATGATATAGTCATGTCATAAGCCGATACTCAACAAAAAGGGTTCCCTTGATGAGAAAGTCACTGAGTGATACAACAATCTTTGGTTAGTGACTTAACAATCACGGGAACTCTCTTCTTGTTACATTTCAATTTTTATATCTTCGGACTGTAACAAGTCCGAAGGTCCCAAAGAGAATAAATTTTTCTCTAAAGTATGAAAGATTGTCGAGAAGAAGTATATAACTTTAAAATACTCAAAGATATAGAGATTCTTCAAAATAAATATATACATAAATGCAGGGAATAAGCAAGTTAAAGCAGACATAGTCTAAAAAATATTGTTCAAAAAACCATTGGTTCAGATAAATATTACAGAAGGCAAATTCATTTCCTTTTAGGACCAAAAAGAGCTGAAGTGAAAGCATTAACTACATTCGGACCAGAGGCTGCAACAGGAGCAACTAAGAAACTTGAAACCGAAAGATCCCTTTGATGACTTTTTGCCATCTCGATAAATAAAAATTCAGCTTCTTTGGCCTTTAGGCCCTCAGCATAAGGGAAGGTCACCCCCATGTCTTTATCAAAAGCATCCAGCTCCTTCAGCTTATCACATGCACCTTGAGCAAAGACGAACCGGAAGGCCCTTGCACTAGATAAGTGCACCAAAGAGGAGTAACATTCCTGCACCTATTTCCCAGTAGTTGTATAAGTATTAACTGCGTCCTTCCAGTGCTGGTTCTAAGCTTCCAATTCTTTTACCTTGGTATCAGATGTTGTAAGATGGCCTTTGTATGCATCTATTGCATCATATACCATTTTGACATCCATAGTTGCTTTAGAGATCTTCTTTTCAGTAGCAGCAAGATCCTTCTCCAACTTCTTAATAGAAATAGATTGAGCCTCAGCAGTTACACACAAAGCCATGGTGTGATACAGATTCTAAAAAACCAATCAGGGCATAAGAAGAAATGTAGTGCAAGTAAAAGAATAATAGGGAAAGAAATGAGACAAACCTCTATAGCACGAATAGGGGAAGAAGGAAGAAGTTGTTTCAACCTTATGTTTTCTATTATCTCTTCATCTTTGGGCAGCCATATCCCATAGGCAGTAGCCAATACTGCAAAAGGATCTATAACTACTGAGTGTCCAGAATGAAGGACTGATTTATCAACCCTAGAGAAGGTAAGCCCCCAAGGTTCTCCTATCTCTGTCAAGACAAAAGCCCTAACCTTATCTTCTAGTTCGGCTTCGTCAGCCTTCTTCTCCTTATTCCTTGAGAGAGTGATACCCTTATTTTTTGTTGTTGAGGAAGGGTTCAATTTGGGTTTTTTCTTTAAAGCAAGTTCATTAACTTCCTTTTCTTGCTCAGTAGAGCGCACAACTAAAAGAGGCTCGTTCTCTATAGCCTTCTTTTTAAGAACTTCAGCCTTCTTCTTCTCTTCATCAATTAAAGGAAAACTGTCAAAAGAAGGAAATGACAAATCCATGAGATCGGCTGATAAAGCACTAGATGCAAGCTCTTTCAAGTTGGATGAAGAAAGGAGGTCTTCCGCAGAAGGAGGTCTTCTGCAGAAGGAGGATTGTTCTAAACTTGTTCCTCGAGGGAAACAAGCCTTTTCCTAGCTGCAAAAGATGGGAACATTGCTGAAAAAACACCAAGAAATTCATAACGAAAAAGTAAAACATGACATGAGAAGCAACCAAAGCATTTTTTATGAAAGGGAGATAAATCTTCTATACCTAATATCCCAAATTTGCGAGGAATAGGAAGTTTGTTTAACTGAAAAACAGACCAATTCCCCCTAACAATAATCATCCTTTCTTTGCATCTCTTTTCGAAAGTAGGGAGATCTGTATATATCCTCTGTTGAAGAGAGGAAGTGAAATAATAATGACCAAGCTCGGTCTAATGTCTGGAAATAGTATAGGTGATCAGTAAGTCAGTAAGGGTTAAATCAAGACTCTCTAACCTTCGACGAACAAGAAGAGTCACTATTCTAAAAAGTTAAGGTTTACTTGAAGAGGTTAATACCTAACTTATTGAAGACTAAATGATAAAAAGGGTGAAGGGGAAAATGAAAGGTATTCAAATAGCCAAAGAATAAAGGTAATTCATTCTCACCCATCCCATCGCCAGAACTGAAATTAGCATTATTTAGGTATTCGGCAATCTCTACCCCTTCGGGGATTTCAAATTCTTCCATTACGAAATCGATGGTGAACTTGATATGCCAGACTGATAAAATCACCTCTCTTTCTTTTTTTGTAAAAATAGTGTTCGATCCAAAAGTGGATACCTCTGCTTAAGGCAGAGAATCGTCTACTCGAACATTAGAATCATTCATAGCCTTAAGGGAATTAGAAACCCTAGGAGGAGGGACTCTAAGAAGGACAAGAGATGATGAAGATGAGTTCTCGGAATCCATAATCTCTACAAGGTCGCGGGAAGATAAAGTGCTCATGATGTAAAATCAGAAAAATAAGTGAAGAACTAACCTAGTATCACGATGAAGCAATGAACTCAGTAAAGATAGAAGCAAACTTTGAAGAAGTTCTTCGGTCAGAATGTCAATGGTCACGTCTCAAACCGCCTCTTGCAAACTTGGCAACTGTGCAAATTTAATTCCCTTCTAATTAGGAGCCGTAGTTTAATTTAGGAGGGAATTGGGGGCAAAGTGTGAAGGAAAAAATTCCCCTCCAATAATAATCGTCCACGTCATTTAAATAAGGTATAACCTCATTTATTCTGCCAATCTTGATCAAGCCTAAGTAAAGTTAAATACCAATCCAAGGATGCTTGTAACGACCCACTCCACCACATGGTATGATATTATCCGCTTTGGGCCTAAGCCCGTATGGTTTTGCTCTTAGGCTTTACCCCAAAAGGCCTCATACCAATTGAAGTGACACACCAACATATAAGTACTTTACCTTTCCTTTACCCAGGTGATGTGGGACTGTGCACCTATAGCACGCCAGTGTGGTAGCCTAACAGTGTCTTGCACCTACCCACGGCAC
>JAOTQH010254882.1:0-11633 GCA_025631255.1 Cornus kousa | reverse complement strand
ATATTTAATTAATTTATCCTTTTAAAATTAATTAAATTTCATACTTAGCATGTAAAGTTAAATCATGCATTCCAATTTTTAATGAATCTATTTAAATTAATTAAATATTTAATATAGATCTATTAATCCAAAAATAACAAATATTAATTTATGATTCTCAAAACAATTCATGTAATTAGATCTAATTAATTTATTTAGGAAAAACCCTAGAATTAATCTAGCATACATAGGGTATGAATCAAAGGAGAAGAGAAAAATTAAAAGTTGCCTTTAGGGATTTGATAAAAACCTTAACTTCCTTCTTCCTTTTTCTCTTACTTCGTCTTCCTTCTTTCACTTTTCTTTTTTTTTTTCCTTTTCTTTTTCTCTCTTTCTTCTTGCATCGCCCGCACTGTTCGTATTTTTCTTACTTTGTTTTTTGTTTTTTCATTTTCTAATCCCCAGCGCATGCATGACTATAGACATATATATAACATATAATAAAACCTAATCCTATCCTAAATAACGTACTACCAACCACACCTTAACAATACCTAAACCACTAACCCAAAAGTAAATGCACTGATACGTAAATCCTAGATATTTAATAAATATAAAATTCTAACAACTAATTTCACACTATAATCATAATATGAATGATAACATTAGTATATGATATATACTATATAATTAACACACACACACAATATATATATATATATATAACTATATATATATAAACTAATTATCTTATCATAATTACTATTACCAATTATAATAATTAAATAATAATACTAATAATAAACTATCCATATATATATATATATATATATAGCCATATACTACGTATCTATATATACAAATATCCATGGGTAATTTTACGTACCCATTACTCCTCCTATTCATGTAATCTATGGGACCCAATTAATTGGTCCAATACTACTATCCAAGTCCAACTCCTTTAAATATAAGGCATAAAATAAATATTTAAATCTTAACAATTAAATTACACATCATCAGGTAATAAATAATTCATTAAAATCAAATAAGCTCACATACAATTTAATTTAAACAAATAAGTCAATTAATACATTTAAACAAATAATTAAATCAATTAAACAAGTAATCAATTAGCTAAGAAATCAAATAAATAATTAAAATGCAGTTAAAATAATTAAAATAATACCGAGACTATCATTTTGAAATTAGGGGTATTACACGTTTTAATAGAAGTAACTTTATCGTTGCGCCAAGAGCCACCTTCAGAATTTTACTTTACATATAACTCGTTATTGAGGAGTCACTTAGTGCATAGATACTTGCACGAAGAATTCATTAATTTCTTCATGTCTAGAAAAATCTTCAATTAAAATACTAAGCTGAACGGATATGATCTGAAATATATATGTTATTGAGGATACCAAAAATGGTATGGGCCGGATACGATCCACGAGAGGAGTATCTGGTCAAGTAGTTAGTTTTAGCCCATACCAAACCCTTGAAGAATGGGCCCAGAATTGAAGATTTGTTGGATAGAGCCATGCCTAAAAGGATGAAGGCCCGAGGCTAAGAGCCCAGCATAAGAAGTTAGTTACGATACTCTCGAGAGCACGGGTAATGGTAAATAAATAGACAAATAGTGAGAAAGAAATGGGGGGGACACCATTCTGGAAATGTAGGGAAAACTCCATCAAAATTGAGAGGACATTTTTTGCATCTTCAATTGGCGCCGTCTGTGGGAAACGAAGAAGATTTATTCATGTTGGATCAATATTATGTTGATTCTGATCAATTTATGAAGACGAAGCTCGGTATTTGAGAGGAGAATCCAGAAATAAGAGATAGTGATCTGCTTTGTAAAGCTTTGATTTCGGTGATTCTGTGAGATCGGCATCAGATCTACGCAATTGCGACTTGTTTGTTGTAGTTAGATCTAGCAAGTTCACACCAACAGAAGTTTAGATCTGAAGAACTGAGAACGGAATTCAACAAATTTGAGTTTAGATCTAACGCTAATCGCATTAGAGAAGCTCAGATCTGATCACGAACTTGTGATTAATGCATTTACTCCGTTCAGGAATGATGATGGGTGGTGAGAACTCCAATCTAATGGAGAATATTCAGCAAATGAAGCTTGATGAGTTGATGAACATGATCGAAGCTCTCAGAAGAGAGAATGCAGAGTTGAGAGCTAAGGTGGAGCTCCGAGAGGTTCCGACAGTACCTCGACCGCCTCCGACAGGCGAAAAAGGCGTGTAACCTAGTGCTGCGTATCAAACCGAGCAAGAGGGGGATAATCACATGGATCTTAACCAAGAGGAGATAGAGCTAGATAATTTGCCGCCAAATGCTCGTCGAGTTAAGGATCGTGAAGGATTGACTCACTTAGATTCACGACGCGAACAGATCAGGTGAACTAAAGCCATGACTTTCGATCCATATCAGGAAAGGCTCAACCGAGAAGAAGCTATGGAATTTGGTCACCACAGAGTTGTGTCGCCTTGGTAAAAGGAGTTCCCGGAGGAAAGATCATTCGATCCGTCTTATCAGCCTTCAATGGCTACATTGAATATCGAAGTTCAGAAAGGAGATCCACAGATCCGAGAGATGTTATGAGGTCCCAGAGAGAGAACGAGGCCCTACCTTCAGCAGCTCGGATAGTTGATTCGACATTCACTGATAAAACTCTGAATGCTCCGAGTTCGAATAAGTTCTCCATGCTTGTTTTCATTCTGTTCAACGGAATAACTGATCCGATTGATCATGTATATCACATTCAGTTGAAAATGGCCCTGAACACCAAGAACGACTCCTTAATGTGCAAGTGCTTTCCTACAAGCCTAGCCGGACCAACACTTAACTGGTTCAAGAACCTGCCGAGGGGCTCAGTTGATAGTTTTTGAAGCTTGTGTGATCGGTTCATAAGCCAGTACTATGGGAATAAGCGTCCGACAAAAGACATTTCGAGTCTATTCACAATGAAGTAGCATGAGGACGAGCGTCTCCAAGCTTTTCTGACCAGGTTTAACCTTACTAAGAGTATGGTGATCGAATGCCATCCTTCTACGGTGGTTCAAGCGTTCAAGTTGGCCATGACTCGTGGCACCCCGTTCCACACTAGCCTGGTAGTGAACACGCCAAAGATGATGGATGAACTCAATGAAAGAGCCAATGGTTTTGTGCGCCTGGAAGAAGAATAAGCAACCAATGCTCAAAAAACATCCATTATATTAACAGAAGAGGAAACCAAGGCAAAGATCAGGCAGAAGCAGGCTCGGCCACAGCATCAGACCTCCTGGAAGGCTGAGAAGAGGCCCAGAGAGGAAGAATTGATTACTCCGTTAAAAGTCACTTTGGTGAGACTATACCAGGAGAACAAAGATAAGTTTCGTTCACCTCTGCCAATTAGGCAACCCCTTGAGCAGAGGGATCAGTCCAAGCACTATGCCTTTCATAGCAATTTTGGTCATCAGACTAACGAATGCAGGAACTTAAGGAGACAGGTGGAGATTCTGATAGCCAGAGGAGAATTTCAAGTTATATCCAAGGGCCGGTGGTGGAGCAGAACTGATCGATAGAGCAAGTAAAGAGGAATTAGAAGCCGGGTTCGCATAACACACAATCGGTTCGGATAATAAATGCAATTCATGGTCGGCTTGAGTTCAGCGAGGAATCAGATGAACTATTCCAAAGGCGTCTTCGCAAAGCGCAAATGAAGAGAAGGATAGGCATCATGAACACCTTGCACTAGCAGAGTATATCAATATAGATAAAGTTTGATAGAACAGATTTGTTACATGTTCAGACTCCTCATAAAGATCCATTGGTAGTTAGTTTGACAGTGGCGAAGTGCCTGGTACGAAGAGTTCTAATCGATCTTAGAAGCAGCACGAATGTTATGCCGAGGGATAGATTCGATCGGCTCGAGATCAAGCCGGAGAAGCTCAAGCCCATTGGAAGTCCTTTGCTAGGGTTTGATGGAAAACGGGTGGAACCTGTTGGTATGGTGGAAGTAACAATGCAATCTGCAGAAATAGTGCTGACAGAGAGCTTTGTTGTTATCGAGATCCATCCCTTTTACAACCTTCTGATGAGCAAAGGATGGATTCACAGAGTCCAAGGTGTTCCCTCAACTCTACACCAAGTAATGAGGTGCCTAGGGCTAGACGGAACCAAGGTGATTGACATTCATGGAGACCAGGTTGCAGCCAAAGAGTGCTATTCAGTAACGATGAAATCTGCTACAAAGGGAAAAGCACTCATCTATTATGCAAGCCCTAAATAGCAATTACAGGAACCTCCACCCAGCAAGAGTGGGGAGGAAGAGCTTGTGGACTTGACCGAGGAGTCCCTGGTTAACGTGCAAATCAACCATGACAAGCCAAAATGAACAACAAGGGTGGGAATAAAACTCGCCGACGGGGAGAAAAAGGAATTAATTGATTTCTTGTCTAAGAACGCACATGTTTTAGCATGGAGCCACTCCGACATGCCAAGAATCACCCCTTCTGTGTCTTATCACTCCCTCAATGTGGACCCGAATGTAAAGCTTGTAAGGCAGAAACAGAGGAGGTTCGCTCCAGAGCGCAATCAGATCATAGCCGAAGAAGTTGATAGGTTGCTTGACGCAGGATTCATTAGAGTGTTGCAGTACCCAGACTGGCTCTCGAATGTTGTTATTGTCCAGAAGAAGAATGGGAAATGGCGAGTGTGTATTAATTTCACTAATCTGAACAAAGCCTGCCCGAAAGATAGCTTCTTGTTGCCAAAGATTGATCAAATGGTGGATGCCACTACTGAGTACGAACGTTTAACTTTCTTGGATGCTTATTCAGGCGATAATTAAATCCCTATGGACCCGGTTGATGAGGAGAAAACTTTTTTCGTTACTGAACGAGGGACCTATTGCTACAAAGTCATGCCATTCGGCTTAAAGAATGCCGGGGCAACTTACCAGAGGTTGATCAGCAAGATTTTCAAAGATCAAATGGGGAAGATTGTGGAGGCTTACATTGACGACATGGTGGTGAAAAGTAAGAAGAAAGCTCACCATTTGGAACATCTGTAGGACGTATTTGATGTGTTGAGGAGATATGGAATAAAGCTTAATCCAACCAAATGCTCATTCGGCTTGAGTTTTGGGCAATTCCTGGGACATGTGGTTAATCGTTGAGGAATAGAAGCTAGCCCGGCCCAAGCAGAAGCTCTGATAAAAAATGCTGAACCAAAAACAATTAAAGAAGTAGAAGCCCTCACTGGTCGGATAGCCGCACTGAGCTGGTTCATTTCTAAGTTGTCAGACCGCTGCAAGCCATTTTTTGACACGATACGAAGCCATGGGAGACAGGCCTAGGGGGATGAGCAGCGACAAGCATTAACTGGTTTAAAGGAATATATGCAGAGTCCTCTGGTCTTATCTGCTCCCGCACTAGGAGAAAAGCTATATTTATACCTCGGAGTATCTAGTATCGCGACAAGTGCCATTCTGATCTGTTGCAAAGAACAAATTCAATACCCAGTGTTCTATGTTAGTAAAACGATGACTGAGGCCGAATGAAGATATTCAAAGGCCGAGCGGGTGATACTTTCGCTAATGAATGCGAAAAGGAAGCTCAGGAATTACTTTGAATCCCACCCTATTGTTGTTCTTACCACCTTTCCCATCAGAGTAATTCTGTATAAGCCAGATCTCGTGGGGAGGATGACAAAATGGGCCATAGAGTTAAGTTCATTTGACATAACTTATAAACCCAGAACGGCCATCAAAGGGCAAGCGGTGGCTGATTTCTTGTTGGAATGTGATTCAGAAGATGCAGAGGAAGATCTCAGAAGTTGTTCATAGAAACTCTTTGTAGATGGCTCCTCGAATCAGATGGGGGCAGGCATTGGGATTAAGTTACAGAGGCCGGAAGGCACATCCCTAAATCAAGCACTCACACTTGAATTCCAAGCCATTAATAATGAGGCAGAGTATGAAGTGTTACTGATTGGACTCAAGTTGGCTAAAGAACTAAAAGTCAGGAACTTAATCGCTTTTAGTGACTCACAGCTGATTATTCGGCAAGTGAACGGAGAATACGAAACCAAAGATGAAACAATGGAAGCATATTGTTCTACCGTCGTGCGCAAGGCTAAAGAATTCAAAAAAATTGAGTTCATCCAGTTACCAAGAGAGCATAACGAGGATGCCGATCGGCTAGCATGCAGCGCATCAAGTTCTGGAGAGACAATGGCAAGGGTGATTCCAGTGGGCATACTATGCTAGCCATTTATATTCGAAGAACATTCTGGCTCAGATCCCTGGCAAGTGAATGTCATTCCATATGAGTCGAGTTGGATAGATCCGATCATAACTTATATACGAGATGGCGTTATACCCGAACACAGGGATGAAGCTAGAAAAGTAAAATTAAATGCTGCAAAATACGCCTTAGTGCATAACCAGTTATACCGAAGGTCTTTTTTCGGACCATACTTGAAGTGCGTCACACCCACTGAGGCTCAGTAGATACTGCGAACTATCCACGAAGGTGTGTGTGGGAATCATTCAGGAGGGAGAGCTTTAGCACACAAAGCAATGACGCAAGGACACTTCTGGCTGAATATGTCGAGAGATGCGGAAGAATTCTCTAGAATATGTGATAAGTGCCAAAGGTTCGGACCGTTAATCCACCAACCACCTGAAGACTTACACGTAATGGCCACACCATAGCATTTTGCATAATGGGGGATGGATGTGGTTGGTCCTCTGCCAACTGCAAGAGCTCAGAACAAATATGTTCTGCTGGCAACAGATTACTTTACTAAGTGGGTCGAAACAGAACCATATCCGAGTGTGACCCAAACCCATGTGAGGCGCTTTATATAGAGTAACATCATTTGCCGCTTTGGTGTTCCAATTTCGATCGTTATGGATAATGGGACTAATCTTGATAGCAAACAAGTCAGAGAGTTGTTGGAAGAATATGGAATCAACCAGAAGTTGGCGGCAGTTAATCATCCGCAGGAAAATGGTCAGGCTGAGGTCACAAATAAAATAATCTTTGCCTGCATCAAGAAGAAGCTCGAGGATAAGAAGAAAAAATGGCTAGACGAACTTCCAAATGTATTATGGGCTTACAGAACGACCCCGAGATGGCTGACCGGGGAGAGCCCATTCGCCATGGCATATGGCACTGAGGCAGTTATACCGGTCGAACACTTGGTTCCAATTGTCAGAAGCCTAGCATGAAGTCAAGGACAGAACGACAGTATGTTAAGGTTTAACCTTGATATGTTGGAGAAGAAAAAAGACACCGCAGCAATAAGGCTCACATCCTACCAACAGGCATTGGCGAATAGTCACAACAAAAGAGTGAAACATAAAGACTTTGTCCCTGGCAATATGGTTCTGAAGAAGAAGGTGGGGATAGTAAAAAAAATGATGCCAACATGGAAAGGTACAGACAGAATTGCAGAAGTCATAGGGAAGGGGGCATATGTCTTAGAAACTATAGCTGGAAGGCTGGTCAACAAACCATGTAATGCTACATCTTTAAAAATGTACTACCAATAGGAAGTTAAATCCCAATTTGGACAGTGTTCATTTCTAATTGTCTGCTTATAAATGTATAAAGCTTTGAGAATCAATGGATAAGTGTTATCTTCTTTCAAAAAATCAATTGAGTAAGAATCACTCAGCAAAGTAAGTGGCAGCTGGCATTAAAAGCCGAACGCCAAAAACTTGTCAAAAATAAAAAGTGAAAGTGGCAAGTGACATTCTAGCCGAGCGCCAATCACTTAGTAAAGTAAGTGACAGCTGGCATTAAGAGCCAAACGCCAAAAACTTGCCAAAAATAAAAAATAAAAGTGACAAGTGGCATTCTAACCGAACGTCAATCACTCAGCAAAGCAAGTGGTAGCTGGCATTAAGAGCCGAACGCAAAAAACTTGCCAAAAATAAAAAGTGAAAGTGGCAAGTGGCATTATAGCCGAGCGCCAGTCACTCAGCAAAGTAAGTGGTCGCTGGCATTAAGAGCCGAACGCCAAAAACTTGCTAAAAATAAAAAACTGGAGGTGGAAAGTGGCATTCTAGCTGAGCGCCAATCACTTGTTGAGAAATGAAGTTGTTTGTTACCATTGATGTACAAATGAAATCAATAGGAAATTATTATTATTTTTTTTTGTAAAAAAAAAAAAACTTGGACAAAGTTCAGCCAAAAATCAGTCATCTCATTCATAAAAAGCTCTGAAGTTACAAGGGCGAAGTATACACATGACATGAATACAAAGGAGGAAAAAGTAAAGCATCAGAAGGGCCCTAGCAGGCTGCCTCAGTTCCATTAGCCTCCGGGTTGGGCAGAGCCGTCTCCTCACTGTCATTGGTCATCCCATCTCCACGAAAAGGAGAGTCCAGTTGAATAATTGACTCATTCTGCTAAGCTCCATCCTCGGTAGCATTGGAAGAGGGAATCACGGTGGACATAGGAGGGACGTCCAGAGGTTGAACGGGAGATGGAATAGGAATGACCCCGGAAGATGCAATCTCCTGGCATTCATCAAAGATGTGCTCAGCTGGAGTGGAATCCGGGTCAACATAGACTCCAAAGGGATTAATGTCCAACTCCTTGTCAACTTGATCTGGTGGGGGGCTGGTTTGACCTTTGGTATAGCCTTATCGGAACCCTTGGGTATATCTGAGGGCCCAATCCTCGAGAAGCGAGCGTGAAGGGCCATCATACCACCATTGACCTTGCTAATAATGCCGAGCATAACATTGTGCTCATCTAGGGCTTTCTTCTCAAAGGCCATCTGAGTGGTCTGTTCATCACCTAGTAGGCGTTGAAGCTCTTCCTTTTCAGCTTTGAGGGAATCACGCTCGGTCTGCCAAACGCTCTTCTCAATTTGAAGAGCATCCCTCTCATCCTGAAGGAAATCAGCATCTTTCTTCAGAACATCTCTTTCCTTCTCAACCTTATTCAGCTGAACCATCAGTTCAGCGTTCTAGGTATTGATGATCTTATTTTCCTTATTGGCTGCATCAAAATTGTTGGCAAATTTGCGAGCTTTAGCGTTTCCTAACTCTACCTATTTCTGCATGGCCATCATCCCGAACAAGGTCTGCAGAGATATACATGAATACTGATTAAGCTGAAGGGATGTTCAAAAGAATTCAAGTATGAATACTATTTAAAAATTTGTTGATTGAGGGATAGAAAGTTACCTTCATGGCAGCCAATGGAAAGCAACTGAACATCTATTACTAGGATAGACCTTTAGCCACTTCAATGTCTTTTTGGAGACTACATGTTTCTGTAGTATGCCATAGCGGTCGGACCATCCTTGAACATGGTATCGCTCGGCTTAACAGTTAATCCATTCACCCGGATAAGGCAAGGAGTCCATGGTACCATTACAGAAGCAGAGGCAGTGGCTATGACGGACCCAGAGGGGATAGGAGGTCTGGGCGATGGAGGCATGGGCACACTTTGCCCGGAAGTTTGAACCCTCCTTGACAGGGGGAGGTCATTATTGTTGGGTTTGCTATCAGGTTGAGGCCTCGTGCCTCAAGCTTTGTCTTGAGCAGACACAGTAGAGGCAGGAAGATCATTGACCTGAGAAGTTGCGTTCGGATTGGTGGAAGGAACGCTAACGATCAGATCAAGAGTCACTACTGTGATACCCCTCGGATCCAAGATGCGGGTTGATCAGGCCCAGGCCCAAACCCGAGGGATAACAAATAATTAAAGTATTTAAAGCGAACACAGATGACAAAAATGAAAAACAGAGATAGAATAAAACCGAAAGAACTATTAATTATAAAATCCACCAAACGATAATTAATAAACTAATCCTCCAAAAACATCACGGTTACAACTTGGGAATCCACTGGTGGACCCCTAACCAAAAGTCCAACTGAAACTGAAACTGTAAACAGATAATACTAGCAACATCGAGAGAAGTCCTACGTAATCAGATGAAAGTGAGACTGTCCTCGACAAGCACGATCAAGCTCTAAGGCTGGAACCGTCCTGTACCTGAAAAGAATAATAGAAGAGTGGGTCAGGCCCACGAGCAAGTTCTAATCTAACTACAATCCATACAGTGACCCGATACACAGATACACCGTAGATACCTCACAATATCTATCTAGTCCATACATATGTATGTATTCACACTAATGGACATTCACTGGACTATAGTAGGGGTCTCAACCTGAATAGAAGGCAACATGCGAAAACGAACCTAAAGGTGGGCATGAGTACCCAGAGCTAACAGGGTACACCACAACCTATTGTAGCCAGCTACGCATCCACTGCATATATGCACCTTAACCAATGAATCTGAGACTCAATCTTATCTCGTGGTACCATAAACATATATATAAAGTCCGTCCAAAACCAGGGTATGTCATTTAATTATTTTTTGATCTGACATAAGACGTATAATCAGTTAACCACTCAACTTATTCAGTTGATATGAGTTAGCTTTAAACAACAGTAAATCCATAAGGTCACTCGACTTACTCAGTTGATCTGAACTAAACCACAAACATAAATAAATCCAGATAGTCTCACAACTTACTCAGTTGATCTGACTTAAACAAAATTTGGATTCAATATTTTTCAATCCATTCGTTTAATCCATTAGGGTAGGTTTATCCGTTTTGAGCTAAACCGTCCCTAATATGTCGCCGTCCCATACCGGTGCATACAATCCTCCATATCCATGTAAATTACAACATATATATAATAGTTTAATAATTTACAGTCCAAAATTACTATCCAAATAATTGCAGAAAAGTGTTTAAAGTTTCAGCAATTTAAATCCAAGAGTTAAACCATGTATTATTTAACAGTTCAATAACTAGCATCCAAAGCATGCATAGATCAGTTTTAATAAATCAACAACTCTATCATGTATTTAAATACGTTTTATAATCATGTTATAGTCCAAACAATTGCTAAATTAATTTAAGCAATTTAGTTCTTTCCATCCGTTAACCGCGTACTAAGTTGTATACTAGTATTCTGTTTTATTCTTTTTAGCACAGAGCCATACACTATGCCACAAGTCTAATTTGTTAATTAAAAGACTTCACCGTGCATCTAAAACTTAATTTGGAATCATGTTATAGCACCTTAAATTGTCAAATTAAAACTAGACAATAAATCTCTTTCTAGCCGTTAACCGCACACAAAGTTGTTAAATAGCGCACTGTTAATTCCATTCACTTAAAGGTCAACCTTACTCAGTTTATGGATTTAATAACACCCAAAACTAGCCTTCTAATCCTTCTGTGAAACCCCAGAATCAATAGAATCGTTCCCATGCTCCAAATTATCAAACAGTTCGTAGAAAAAAACATCAGAATATGTATTATTGAAGAGAGCCTGCTCTAACTCTTGGAGAGCAAGCTCTTTTGAGCCTGGAGCCACCTCTTGTTGAGTTAGAGCCTGCTCTTGTCCCTCTATAGGTAGCTCTACTCATGGGGGAGCCGGCTCCTCCCTCTATGGAGCCGGCTCTCTCTCCCTATGAGAGCTTTAGTCTGTTCCTGCTTGACTTCAGTCCGTCTGCTGCTTCTCTGGACCATTCCTTCCACTCTGTTGGTTTCTAAAACTCATCTTAAGAGTCTTATAACACCCTAGTAACATTCCCATAGTTCATTTACAGTA
>JAOTQH010254871.1:0-11634 GCA_025631255.1 Cornus kousa | reverse complement strand
CTTTTCTCTGTAGGTCATTGAGTCAGCCTGCGCAGGTTCAACATCAATTATACGACCATCTCATGTGTAATTGGAAACCATAAAGTTCGTAGAACTCTTCTTAACTTAGGAGCGAGTGTTAATTTGATTCCCTACTTCGTGTATGTTTAACTAGGTTTAAATGATTTGAAGCCATATTTTTACATAATTAAAGCTGTCCATTTTTAAGGTTCCATATTGAAAACATGGATAGTGCCATTGTATTAAGCAATTATAATTTCTCTGAAAAAAAATCTTTAAATTGGATTTTTTTTCAAGACCATATGAATTGGTGAGGATATGAAGAAGAATTGACTAAAAAAATATCTAGAGAATAAAACCTCCAGATTATAGCAAGGCCAATAATAGCATGTCATGGGTTGGTGTGATTTCCGATGCCAAGATGATATTTTCAGGAAAAACACGAAGAAAAAACCCCCCTTAAATCACATTTCCTAAGCAACCATGTGAAGAACGGAATTTAATTCTCGCATTTCTATACCATTAACAAGTGAATAATGAGGGGATTGAGTGTTGTAATGTTGATGAGTGTGTGTGCAATTGGTTGATTCAAATAGCAATGGTGACTCAATAAGTGTATTTTGTTTGTTGGCTTTGGAATACTGGAGTCTTCCAGTGAACATGCCTCATCTTGAATTGTTTGACATCATATAATAAGTGTTAAATTTAGGTTGTTGTGCAATGTGATATTTTTCATGTCTATAATTTATTTATTATATCTGCTTATGTAGGCAGTAAACTTTTGAACTCCTGTGAACAACTTAATATCAATATTGATGATATCTCTTTCGTTTTCAAATTAAGAAGTTCCAAGAGACAGTTGTGAGTGTGTATTAAAAAAAGTAAATTTATGAAATCTTTGTCAGTCAAAATTTGATACTTCTAGTCCACACAAGTTCAAATTCCCCTGTAAATATAAAGTACACTCTCGTGACCTCTTGATGTGTCAGTTACAAAGCAATCTTAGGGCTTCAGTTATCATTGCCCATTTGTACACTCACTCTTCTTCCATCTTGGTCTTGTCAGTTCTTTCTAGCATAGAATATATTTCTTCACCAGCCACTTCACTACCTTTTCACTAGAAAAAGACTTTTAAGCCTTCAAAACAGTTATTACATAATCAACTAGTCAGAACAGTAGTACACACTACACACACATTAGGAATCTGATAAATGACTGACCATGATGCATTTCTTTCTTTTTCAAACTACATGTAGCTTTGATCTCAGCATGAAAACATGGAGGCTAGGAACAATTAAAGAAAATGGAAGAATGTCAGTTTTGTCCATTCTTTTACCACCTTCCATTTCTATGCTGGCATATTTTGATATCAATATCTCAATCTTAGAGAGAGAAACAATAAATTGATGTCACGAAAGAAAGTAAGTTTTGTACTTCTAATACTTAAATGGACCAAAATCTATGTGAAATATTGACAAATCTCAAAAGAAGTAAAAAAAAAATTATTACTTATTTACATGTACATTATTCACCCGCCTCTTTCGAGTGTGTGTGTGTATATATATATATATATTTTAAATAATTTTTGTAATCACATAATTCTTGAATGGATTGTGATGATATTAAATATGGAGCATGCATGATGATTCCGTATCCTCTGATAAATTAACACAAACACCGACTACTCTGAACTCGTCATCGATATATCAATTTGCGTGTAAACATAAATGTGGATCATATGTCACTAAACAAACAAAATTCTATAATTAAATAATGAAAACAAGTCGGTGTACAAACTCAATAATGGCGATGACAAGTGAGGTATCACTTTGAATTTTTGTCATTGTCACCCCCATAATAGTCATCATTACTTTAAACAAATGTCATATTAAAATATTAATACAAGGAATCTGTTAGTTATATATTAAATAGGAGATTAAGGGAGGTTGATGGATAAAAGTGGAATTCGAGTTTATATTATGACCAACTATAATTTGGTACTTCCAAGTTTGGATGCCATGATGGGCACAATAATTTTTATTTTTATTTTTTTCTTTCCACTTTTCAAGCCTCGTGTGTCCTTGTTAATTACTTTTACCTATCGGCATCAACTATGGCGTTTGTGTGCTATATGCAAATGTTATCCCAAATTTTTAATGATTATTAGACTAGCTATCCTCTAGGTATATAATTCAATATTGCAACTATTTTAAGTTTCTTTATGATTCATACAAACCCCTCTTTCTAGTTTATTTTTTGGTAAAAGTACACTACACTATTCATTTATTGACTTATTATAAATTGCACCCCTCAACTATTAATTATTGTATAATTAAACCCTTCAACAAAATGCTCACATTGCACCCTCAGGTTGACGGCGATCAAGTTTGACCATTATGTATGACATGTAGACTTGTACTGACGTCAAAAAAAACTTTTTAAATGACCTAAATACTCCTCATAAGAAGAAAAATGACTTGCTTGTTACACTCTTGAAACAATTTTTTTTTTTTTTTTAGTATTCTTCATTTATGAAGAGTATTTAGGTCACTAAAAAAACATTTTATTGTCACCTGCAGTGCACCCATTTAATTTAATGGTCAAACCTAACGGTTATCAATCTCAAGGGTACAATAATGTGAATGTTTTTAAAAGTTAGGGGGCTTAATTGCAATAATTAATAGTTGAGGGGTATATTTTAAAATAATTCAATAGTTGAGGGGTGTTTAGTATACTTTTGGCTTCTTATTTATTTAAATCCTTTTATTAAATATTGTAGTACAAGTTAAAGTTATTACCAAGAAAATAATAGTATGGTGACATCATTATGCTAATTACAATCTAACGTAAAAGGGTGTAAAACTACTATAGCAATATATAATATCTTGTATTAAAATAAAATGTCTAAAATTACAATACTAAGGTACTCACAGGTGGCCTAATAAATAAGAAGTTTTTTTAGAACGTAGTGTAAACTCGAACGCCTTGATCCGATTATGATCGGGCTTGAACAAAAACCCTAGTGTTTTTTGCAGTCATTGTGAGTTAGGCGGTGCAGAAGTTATTAGTTGATTTAATAGTGATTAACTCCTTAAATAACCTAGATGAGATTAATAGGTCAACTTGCTCAATTTTTGTGATTGATTAAATTACCTAAGTAATATAAACAATTCAATATCCACAATCACAAAAATAAATACTGAAAAGTAAAGCAAATAGAGTTAGAGAGATTGCACCAGAATTTTTAGCGAGGAAACCCCAATTGGTAGAATAGACCAATTGTTGTGAGAAAAACTTTATGGACTGTGCATTCTAAAGTAAACCGATCCACTATACGTTTGAGACAATGTACAATGGATTTTGACTTAGTCTCACACGTACCATATCGTTCTACCAAACACCAATCGCTGATGATCTTCTGGTTTTGCGATGTCTCGTCCAAATTGTTCTACCGAACACCAATCGCTGAAAATCTTCTGATTTTGTGACGTCCCATCTAACAGTTCTTAACCTTAGGCTTACTCTTGATCTTTGTAGAAGGATTGTTGGTAGATCAAATAACATTCCTCGAATGCTTTGACTTTTTCAAAATGTGATCGTTTCACCCATGTTCTTTAAGATCTGAACTTCGATGTAGAAGAAATAAATCTGCTCTTTTGGAATCTCTGAATCTTCAATTAAGCTCCAATTCCGATGAGATAGAGAACAACACAACTAAATTACTTATAAAATATATGTGTGTGCTCTTAAAAATAAAATAAGAAAAATCAGATTTGATTTTCTGAAAAATATCTCTCTAAAAATAATGAATTTTTGTTTCTCAAAACCATACCTCAATAATGAATGAAAGAAGCATTTTATAGAAGTTTAGAAGACCTAAGAATACTTGTAAAACAAGTGAAATTTGTGCATAGGTTTTAGAAGGAAGTCTGGACCAAAAAGAAATTAAAACAGATCAGGAAACTGATATGTTCAAGATGGCTAGTGCATCTTTCGAAGAATCCTTTTGATTCTTGAACCGGTTCAGCATTCTTTGAACCGGTTCAAGATGGCCAGTTTTGAATACTTCACAAAGCCTCAGATGTTGAATATATTCGCTGAATTCTTGAACCAGTTCAAGTTGGGCAGAATGTATTCTCTCCCTAAAAACTCACAAAACTTTCTAAGTGTTCACACATACTCACAAAACTTCCTAAATCATTGTTTTTATTATCAGGAGTGTATTAAAATATGAACACTTAAATTTCTTCATATCTACATCCAACCTTCAATCTTGATTTTTTTAACTGAAAAATTATAACTCCATCATACTTATTTTGACAACAAAATTAGTCAATTACAAAATATATATTTTTACAACATTTCTAAATATATATATATATATCTCACAGCCATGCGTGGATAGGTAATATATTGGGGCAAGAATAATGGTAGTTACCTTCCGAGAAAAAAAGAATAATGGTAGTTATTTACAGAACTTTTGATAAGAGGATTTAGGGCAAAAAGGGTGCCCCACAAACAACTTTGGCTTATACAATGGGCTGCTTCAGATCCATCCAATGTCAGGAGGCTTGCTTTTTAGCATATGGTCAAAGTAATTATGGTTTAAGTGGTCCACAAAATGCCTTAAAGTCAATTATTCAAGAACATCTAGAGGCCCATAACTAATGCGCTATTAATCGCATCGCTTGCTTTTGCACGTCTCTTATCTTCAATATGATGCATCACACGAATATCCCAACAAATGCTCACACTTACACTGTGTGTGTGAGAGAGAGAGAGCGCTTACAACTTTAGGATGTCGAATTACTGCTCTTTTTTATTCTTTTTAATTGGTACAAACTGATTTTTAAGAGAAAAGCTTTAAATGAAGTCCTTTTCTTTTCATTTTTAATAGATGAGTTTTACTATTGGGGCGGCTCCAAAAGAGACATGAAGTACTGGGACCCATCATCCAAAGAAAATTTCCTTCATATATTATTAAAAAAAATGATATTGATTAAAACTCTCTATGAATGGAATTTTTTTTTTTTTTTTTATTTAAAATCTATTTTTCTTACTTTTTAAAATAAAACTCTGTATTAAAGTGTTTCATAAATGTCATTGTCAATAGCTAATATGCTAATTATTAGAGAAGTCAGGTGCAGAAGAATAACATAGTTATTGAGCGGTGTTAGAAGTGCGTGACATAATATCGTAAGTGTTCAAGTCTTATTAGCAATAATCGGATGAATTATATCACCTTGGTGTATCTACTAAACCCGTTACACTAATTCATTTTAATCAAATAATTACATTTCAATCCTAAAAAGTTGGTTTAGTGAAAAAGGTTTGGATCCTAGAACCTCATTAAGTTTTAGGTCTCAAGTTCGATTTTTCTTATATGTGAGCAATTTCTTGGGGCGACGGTCGCGGACATAATTCGAGTTTTACTCGATCCGCGTGGGGGTCGCCTTATACGGGCCCGTGAATTAGTCAGGACAAAACCCCGAATACACCGATTGTCAAAAAAAAAAAAAAAAAAATTTCATATTTCAATAACCTTTTATTGTTACAGGTCTTCCATTTCTCTTCCCCTTCGCATTTCTTATGGAAAAATAAGAAAATTACTATTAAAAAAATCATGGGGTTAAACATTATTAGATCATCAAAGCATTCATGAGTTGGTCACGGGCTTGAAAAAAATGCAGGTCGCATTTTCAAAGTTTCATGTTGCATCATTTTTTGGGGCACTTTGAAGCCCCACCACTTCATTTCATGCCATCATGTTTTTGGTGTAGGAATCAAATTGTTAAATATATGGGGGTAACGTTTGGCTAATCAACATCATTGTTGCCAATGAACCTAACTTTAACTGTCCATCAACATTTTAAAATTGATTTGCTTTGAGTTTGACTACTTGAACTCATCTGATAAGTACACGAAGTCAAGTTCAAGTTCAAGTTCAAGATTAATTTCTAAGTTTGTTTAATAAATAAATTGATTCCAAAGCTAGTAAGCAATAAATTTGTACAAACTTTGAGATGTTTATGAATGTAGACTCTTTTAACATACGGTATATTTTTAATATGTTATATCTTTGTGAGGAGTATAAAATTAAAAATATAAAGACTTACATGTATCTACAATTTATTATTACAAAAATTACATACTAAACGAGTTAAACAAAATTTGAATGTGAACATGAGATTAGATGCGACTCATTTTATTAACATACAATCTGAGTCAAGTCAGATTCGGACTTTTTCAAGATATGACAAGTTAAGCGCAAGATTAGGCTTTTAAGCTCATCATGTTTCCACCGAACCACAAATGAATGATTTTGAATCCAAATACAGTTAAACTAACTCGGCTCGGTTGGATTCATTTGCAGTCCTAATAAAAAAGCTTGGTCTAATTTGATCCCACAAGCATCAATGACGAGGGAGCAGTGGTGACACCACCAAACCATGAGGCTATCCATAGCTTGGCCATTCATTAGCTACAAAATATGGATGTTTGTGTCTGTATATGAGTGTCATTTTCTCATCACAAAAACCCTTCCAAACACGTAATCGAACTTTCTTTTGGTTGATCACAGGTACTAGGCCCCCCCAATGGCCACATATAAAAGCCCTATGCACTTGGCACACACTAAGTGCCCACACAACCAATAAATGTAGATGTCCAATTATTCCTATCTCCTTTTCAAGGCATAATATTGTCACCACCATCCCACCTAAACTTGTCTTTTACCCATTGCGCCCAATTAATGTAAAATTGAATTAACTTTAATCCGCTTTGGTCAGCTCGATGGGAAAAATTAAAATACAATTCTTTATTTTTTATTTTTATATACGTCCGGGGCACTAACTATTTGTCTTTATGGATTAGTGTTACTTCATTATGCATTATCGACGAACACTGACGTCTAAAAATTTACTTTATTGTGTAAAGATTATAGATTTAAAACAAGAAAATAGTCTCACCAAACAAATAACCTTCGTAACGATGAAAGCCTCAAGCAGCGTGTCTGCCCATCCTCTTGTTGCAATGAACCTCCCTCTTGCAAATGCACCCTTAATGTAAGGGTGTAATGTGCAAAAATGTGATATCATATAAAGGGTTATTTGGCAAAAATAAAGATTGCACTTAAACCTTGGTAAGTAATAAGTTAAAAGAAAAATTTATAAGTAATGTACTTTTACTTGCATACTTAACTAATATTCTTACATAAGTAATAAATTTATTATTGGTATAAGTTATGATAAACCATACTTTTTTTTCTTTCTATATATATATTTTTTAAAACACTTTTTAAACAAAAAAAGGGAGTGTCTTCACATTTGCTGAGACTAATCACTCCGGATGGAATACGTGACAAATATCAATATGATAGATTAATTTTAGTTTAGAAATAAAAAATCCTTGTTCAGACTGACATTAATGGTTATTTTAAAATTGTCAATAATTTTGGTGACTCTTTCAAACTAAGTTTAAGGAAGTAGCATGAAAAGAATGTTTTAATGATGTTTTTGATATGAAGGGAAGGAATGAAGTAGAAATGAAATGAGAAAGGAATTGAATGGTCATTCTCATTCTATTATTTGGTTACACTAGGAATGTAATGATAATAACTATTCTAGTGTTTGGTTGGACCAATTTAAAATTTAGAATTAAATTAATTTTATATTGAATTCTCCAAAATAACATTTTTAGTAACAAATAAATTAAATTAACAAAATAATATTTTTCTATAATTTTTTTTTTAAAAAATGACGGCAGTGGTAAATGGTAATGACTATGGTGGTGGAGGTGAAAAACGATAGTGATGTAGGTGGTGGTCTTGGAAGGTGGCAGAGGTAGGGGTGGCAGAAGGCGGGCAGTGGTGTTGGTGAAAGACAGCGGCAGTGGCAGTGGCGGTGGTGAAAGTAGTGATGGAAGGCATCAATGGTGTAGGTGATGATGGTGAAAGGTAAAGGTAGTGGCAATGCTGTGGTGGTGGTGGAAGGTGACAATAATGTAAGGGGTGGCGGTGGAAGTCGGCGACAGTGGAAGACATCGACAGTGGCGGTGGTGGTAGTGGTGGAAGGCAGCAGTGATATAGGTGGTGGTGGTGGAAGGTGGCAGTGGTGGAATACGGTGGTGGTGGTGGTGGTGGTGGCGGCGGTGGTAGTCATGGCGGTAATGGTGACGATGATGGTCATCGAAGATGGTAGTGGTGACGGTGATGGTAGTTGAAGATGGCAGTGGTAGAAGATGGTGGTGGTGATGGCAGTAATGGAAGTCGAGAGTGGTGGTGGCGGCGATGGTGGAGGAAGACAGTGGAGGCGCTAATGATGTGGTGGTTGAAGACGGCAACAATGGTGGCGATGACAAAGATGGTGGTGGTGGTGAAAGACGGCGGTGATTGTGGTGGAAGATGGTGGTTATGGTGGAAGACAATGGTTTTTGGACTCGGAAAGTTTTTTGGAACTTAATTTTTTTTAAAAAAATTTACTTGGGAATGGAATGACCATTGAACTAGGAAAAAAAAAAAATTGTCATTTTATGGGTTTAGTTGTGAAATAAATTTTCATTTTCAGGAATGTAATTTTTTTTTTTTAAAAAAATGGAATGCTCATTCCTATTTTAAATTACATAACAAGCGCAAAAATAAAATAAAATAAAATAAAATAGTTGAAATGGACATTGTATTTCATTCTATTCATGTACACTAAACGCAACATAAGTTGATTTCTTAATCTTAAGTTAGTAAGAAAGAACATTAATACCTTTTATCAAATAATCTTGTTCTTCCACACAAAATAAAAATATATCAATAAAAATATAATCTGTTTTTTAATTTTTTATATATCAACAATAATAATAATAATCAGTATTATCATAAAAATTTACTTTTATTGTCAAGCTAGGTGACACGATCATCATCCTTCGTCAATACTTGGATCCACAGTTTAAAACTTATTCTTCTTCTTTTATATTTTTATTTGTTTATGTATGGATTAGTTATACTTAAAAAAAGAAAAAAGAAAAAAGAAAAAAGAAAAAGGGGGGGCCTAACTGATTGTAATTTGTAAGTTTATTTTATAACTGAAACATATGTAAATAATTTATATTCATTTTCAGACTTCAGTGCATTTGCTGTAGATTATATTGTAAGACTTACAAATATTACCTACATAAGTATTTTTTGTGTGAAATTTACACCAAATGTTTTGAAATATAAATTAAATACATTTAATCGGAGTAATTTTTCCTAATTATACTGGCATAATAGAAAGTCAACGTTTCTAATCACGTGGGTGCTAATTTCTTCACTTCTCATCTTGGATTGGTAGGTCGAAAGGTGTAGAAAAAGCCACGTAACAGGGAGCACCAATTCTTTAGAGTTAGGCAGAGATGGGTGGGCCTCATCGAACCACTGTGTCGAGCCACGCGTGCCATCCAACCTAAAGGAGACTTGGTCTGGATCAGGTGGGTTCCACAGTACTGTGGGACCACCCAACACGTGTCGACTTGAAAGCGCATTTTCTTTATTGTGGCCCACCACATGGGATTCCGTCTCCTCGGCAGCCTTATGGGACCCACCAGCCTAATCAATCAAGGGCTTCTTTTTTGGCTTTTTGGCGTGTATATCAATGTAGTGTAGGCCCTACACGTGGACAAGTCAAAGATTTAGCCAATCAAATTTGTTTTCGTATTTCCTTGTTTTTTTTTTTCTTTTGGATATATTCGAGCGCGTCCATTTCAAAGAACACACGCGTCATGGAATTATGGATGTGAGTGAGAAAATTTATCATACTATCTAGGTGCACAAAAATTTAGTGAAATTCAAAATTCAAATCAAGTTGGACAGTTTGGTTTGGTTTGATTTGGTTTGGTTAATCACAGTTCAAATTTGCAAAACTGTAAAAATACGATTTGATCATAATTTGAGGTCTTTTAAAATCAAATGAGATCGAACGAACCGTCGTATATATATATAATTATATATATGTTAAATTATATATATAATATAATCGTACAATTCAAATTACTTATAAATTTGTAACAACTATTAATTTTAAAGTTCATTCTTAATTCTCTTAAGTGTTATTAATTTATTAGATGATTCTTATTATTATTATTTTTTTACAATGAAAGAATTTGTTGGTTTTCTGAATTGTGGCTTATTCACTTTAGAAATTATGTATCACAAAAATATATGTTGATTTTGAGAGCTGTGAGTTTGTGAATCATAATTTTCAAAGTAAACATCTATTTTAGAAAGAAATGAATAGATGATTTTAGGCTTAATTATAAAGAAATTTGAGCATGAATGATTTATACTTTAGGACAATTTAATAATCTCTTGTTAACTAATGGTTTTAAGAAATGACTTTTTTTTTTTTTTTTCTTGAATACTATTATCCAACTATTATAATTATGTAATATTATTACCCATTATGTGTAGCTTGGAGATAATTGAACAGCAAAATTAATGTCCAAATCCATTTCTGTTTTAATTTCACATTAAATGAATGGAAAAAATTATTAAATAATTTTAGACCATGTAATAAAGAAACTTGAACGTCAGTGGCATGCAATTTTAATAATTTTTCACTAAATCAACTAAAAGTTCTATCTCATACCATCATTTTAAACAAAGCCTAATATAATGAAAAGTTATAAAGAGCACGGGGCATGAGCTCTTTTTCGCACTTCTAGATTTTGACTTTTTTATTTTTTTATTTTCTGAAATAAACATACTATTGCTATAACGTAGAAAATGTAATGTCTACTTAATTAATAATTTTGTTTTCAAATAATTGAAAATCAAAAACTGTATAAAGACTATTAGATTTAGTTTTCTAAAAACTGAATTGCCTTATATAGCACTCTGAAAATAATTTTTAATTTTTTAAATTCTTAAGAATTGTTTTCATAGTTATAAACCAAACAGATCCAAACCTTTACTACTTATTTCTATTTTTCTCTGATCTAACAACAGAAGTATGTCAAATAAGTCATTGGGAAACTCTAACTGGTGATCTCACATTGAAAATGAACTGGATTCATATAATTTAGTCCGTTGTTACTTCTCTAATCTATATAGTTTTTTAACCTTTTATTTTCATACAAAAACATTTCAAGTCAAATGGATTGATATAATTTAGTCCGTTGCTAGTGCTGATAGGCATGTTGTGTATATGTTTGAACTAAAATTTCATTTCACGAAATAGTGTACAAGTTTGTATATTCCAAATGACAATTCCAATTTATAAATATATATATATATATATTATATATATATATTTTTGTTGGTGATGGTGGTATATTTTTCAATTGACTCCACAAATTGGACATGTTGTGTTTATGTTTGAAGTAAAAAAAATTTATGAATATATATCTATATATATATTTCATAAATTTTTTGTTAATGATGGTGGTATATTTTTCAATTGACTCCACAAATTGGACATGTTGTGTTTATGTTTGAACTAAAAAAAAATTCATTTCGCGAAACAGTGTAGAAGTTTGTATATTTGACATGACAATTCCAATTTATGAATAAATTTTTATTTATTTTTATTGATAACGGTGGTATTGAATCTCTTAGGACACCCAATAATTTATCACCGAATTTGTTACTTTAAAATCTAAAGTTTATAG
>JAOTQH010254851.1:0-11635 GCA_025631255.1 Cornus kousa | reverse complement strand
TATTCGCTGTCAAAACGACGCTGTTGTGGGGGGAGCTTTTTCCTTTTGTTTTGAATTCAGCTGACAACGGTCAATTAACAGTGCCTTGTGGCACTATTTGGCTGCAAGTTTTTTTTGGAAAAAATCCAAAAATGGGTTATTTTGAGATTTTTTTTAAAAAAAAATTATTAAATAAAAAATATATTGTTTAGGCCGTGTTTATCCAAAAAATACCATCACCATTTTTCATGTTATTTGGTTAATAATAATAGGCTGCTTACTATCGCTGGCTTGTTTGGGTATTTTGGGGTGCCCTGGTCTTCCAAGGGCTCTTTCCTTATTGATTCTTCATTCTCGAATTGATGACTAAATTGATTTGGGACAAAACTAAATTAAAAAATCTTTTATTTTTTGTTTTTTTTAGCTTAAAATTTAATTTTTTAAACTTTTTTTGCTTTAATTTTTTTATATTTCTTTTTAGGTGGATAATGCATTGTTTAAATTTATAATATCAATCTTAACTTTTTTAATAATTTGCAAAGATATTATTTGATTGAAAAATATTACTGTTAAGAAACAATTTCATTATTTTTTATTTTAAAAAATCATTACATAATAAAAATTCTAATACACGAAATATAATTGTTACAAATATAACCATTAGGAATATGGCGGTTAAAAATATAGCCGTTATGAAAAAGTTTTTTTTTTTAAAAAAATTATTTTATTTTTTTTTTAAAGCGAAAATTCAGAGAGTCTGATGGCCTGTTTCCAAAGAACGAAAGTTATTAACGTGGCTTTTAAAATTGCTAACGTGACTCTTGCAAAAGCTGAAGTTGCATTTTGAAGAGCCAAATGCAGATGCTCTAAGAGCAACTCCAACAACATTTTCAAATTTTGTCAATCCAGCATTGCCACGTCAACATTTTCTAAGAGGCATGTGCTCTAACGGTGAGTTTTCACTCTCCAAAAATATTAATATTTTATTTTATTTTATTTTATTTATTTCTTTTTTCGAAGGGTTGTATTTAAAATGGCTATATTAAAAAGAAATTAAACAATATAATATTAAAATAAAAGAAATTAAACAATTATTTTTAAAAAAAAAAAATTTGGGTGCCTAACACCTCTTTAATCTCAGTATTGTTCAGGAAAAAAAGCAAAACAAAAAAAGCCAAAAAAAAAACTGATTTTTGGCACATTTCTCAGCCAAACATGCCCTTAATAACCTTTGAACAGTGTTTGGGCTTTAAAAAAAAAAATTGGAAGCAGGCCATGCGGAGGCCCGCGGTCGCCAACCAAGTCGCCAAAAACGGTTACCCATTCCTCAGTTTAGAATATTTGGGCCAAATTTGACAAGCCCATTAGAGTACCCAATTTGCCAAATTTGGCCCAAAATCGCCAAAAAAGTTTCCATTAGAGCTGCTCAAAGATGGTTCAACTTTCGGATTTGGATCCTCTCTAATAGTTTTTCTCTACAACAATAAAAAAAGAAAAAAGAGAAAAGAAAAAATTGTGTTACATCATCATTTGTATAACGAACTACTATATTTTTGTTTTCCCAAACTTAATCCGAACAAAGGGTGGTGTGGTGTTTTTGGTTACAATTGAAAAAATGACGGCCGTAATGGATTTTTGAGTGATTTTCAATATCTATTCATTTAAGAGATTAAAAAACAGGGCACTAAATGGATCTAGCTGACTTAAGAACTAGACTCAGACCATTTAGATGGGGTTCAGATTTATTTAAATATCCATAAACTGTGTATGTATCTGACATGGATGGTTTGTTACTAAGATTTAAATTTAATTAGATTTTCAAAAGACTCTAAAATCAAATTATAAGCTTTGGCTCAAATTTACATTAATACACTCCAAAAATTTCATGATTGTGTCCAAAAGCAACATATTGGACACTAGCTAGTAAAGAGAGAATAAGAAATTAAATAGGAACAAAGAACTAATATGTTATTATACTAAGAGATTGATGGAGCAAGTACCAAGTGTATTCATAACTTGTGTCTTACAGTGTGTCATTTCTACCTTTATTTAGTCACTATGATGGCACCAAGTAAACCAAATTGGATTTGTCTAAGGCATGACATGCCTCCCTAGCCCCATGGCACGTCCAAGAGACTTTACAGAGGGTCTAACACCGTTTTTCAATCTATTTGATTTATTTATTTATTTATTTTTAATCATTGCAAAGGCAAAAAGGTAGAATTATCAATGGCAGTACAGAGGCAAAAGCTAAGTCAAATAAAGGCATACAAATTTTGAAGCAAAAAAAAAAAAAAAATGAAGAACAAGTTCTAAATTTGTTGAAAACAAAAGCCAAAGTTCCTGCAATGGAAACCTCCAAGGGAGAAGAGTAGCAACAGGAGTGACCCAAAGGCCCGGCCATCATCAAGGCAACAACTCCAAAGTTAAACACATACTAGTTGGAAACAAGCCAAATATGAGCAAATCTAGTTAAACAAAAGCAAAAACGGCGTGAAAAATACCACAAAACGAATTTATTAAAACACGCCGAGTTTATTGAAGTCATGGGAGGTAAAATGGCACCTCCCCACTCCCAATGAAGGAAGTTCGGGAAAAGAACGGATGGGAAGAAGGGGTTCGTTACAGAGAGAAAAGTTAGAGAGAAATCTTTTTGACTCAAGACATGATCGTTTGTCACAAGTCCCCTTAATATCATGCCATTGTTATTTGACATCTTAAATATTGGACTATAAATGAGCCGAGCTGAAATTTATGTTTTGTTTGATTGGAGTGATGAAAAAATGAATGAAATGAAGAGGAAAATGGATGCATGAGACATTCTTTGAAAATGGAAGGTATCTTTCATTTTTTGTTTGGTTAGATGAAATAGATAATAGAAAAAATAGTTATGGTAAGAGCATCTCCAATGCTAAAAATCATTTTTACATGCTAAATCTATATTTTGACAGGTGCTACAGTGTCAAAAATGCTACATTTTAGCAATTCTGCTCCAATTGTGCATTTCCTGCAAAATGTTATTTTTTTGACACAATCACCATTCTTTTTCAACTATCATTCCCACCATTCATATTTGTATCAGTAATATTAATATTAGGCACATTCCAAGTCAAGTTGTAGACATTAGAAGAAAACTAAAATTAAACCTAATTAAAAAGAAGCAAAAATCTAAAATATCTGGTCAAAAAAAAATTGATTTATGGACTTATGTTGCTGTTGGTGTCAAATGAAATCTCAATAAGCAATAAGAAGTCGACAACTCATCACCTTATCACAAACAGACAACTCCAAATTTATCCTCTCCACCTTTTCAGCTTTTCTCCATCTCTTCGCATCATCTTTCAATGCCTTTGCCAGAACAAACCTCGCTGTGGGTCAACCGTAAAACATTGCATTCTCCTGGGACTATCTCTAAATAAAAACGTTCAGCAACCATGGATTTCGATTCCGGCGAAATTTTTTATGTTTCTCTCCAATGCCATCTCTACACTCCTCTCTCTCTAGCAGTTTATTGCTTTACAGACATCCTCATTGGCAACCGTGGCGTCCATGGATTCCGGCGAGATTAATCTTTGTTTCTCTCCAACACCATCTCTGCACTCTTCTCTCTAGCAGTCTTCTCCTTCATAGATATCCTCATCGGCGACCATGGTGTTCATGGATTCCGTCGAGATCCTTTCTCTATCCAGCGTCATCCCTGCATTGCTCTTTTTCCAGAAGCCATTTCCAAAAAAACAGTTACCCATCGGCGACCATGGATTCCGGCGAGTTCGTCTATGTGTTTCTCCAATGCCATCTTTGCACTTTTCCTTCTCTAGCAACCAACTATGTTTCTCCCATTACATCCAATCCGAAGGCGCAATTTGCTGAGGAACGGCAAGGGCGGAGGTTTGGGTTCGGTATTCTGCTTTAAGAAATCATTGTAGAGAGAATTTCAGTTGACATTGCTTAAACTTCAGCTTACAAGGGAGAGCGAATGCTTGCCGATTTACCCATTTTACTCATCGTACAAAAGATGAAGAAGACCAAACATCTCCATAGATAAAAAGACGTAACAGAGATGGTTTTTAATATGGGAATTTCAGATTTATATAATTAATTAATAGTTTCTAAAAATAATAAGGGCAGATTCGCCATTTTAAAATTACAACTTGGACTCGTGGTCATCACACGCTTATTTAACGGGAAGAACTGAACGGAGGCTCGCGGTTGGGTAAATTTTGCAAATTTTTTGATAGTTCATGGGGTTAACTGCAACAATAAAAGTTCAGGGGAATTATATAGAGAGAGAGTATAGTTTGAGGGATTTTTTTGGCACTTTACCCATATTTACAATTAAAATTGAGAATGAAAATATAAGATTCATTTAATCAAAGTACAGTTAACCATAATTGAAAAAACAATTTGGTTGTTGTATATACTACAGTATTAATATTGGGTTGTATAGCAGAGTTTGCTAAATGTCTCATTTTTCTTGTTTAAATAATTTTGGATCTCAGGAGAGTACTGGTTATCCTTGGATGATGACAGCATAGCCCCCTTCTCAGCAAAGCTATTATTCTTATTGGTCTGAAGTTTAATAATAATAATAATCAGCTTTTATTTTTCAAATTTGAGAATCATTTAATATCATTAATTCTCACTCAAAATTAACTTAGCATAGCCAATTCTAGCATAAATGCTTAAGGGGTTAATAAATCTCCTCTTCATTTCGTTTACATCCTCGTTTTAAAACCAAACAGGAGATAATTGACAGCATTAGTAATCATAATACTACTATTTTCATTATTTATATAACTTTTAAGTCCCAATGAAATATATCATTCTGCTAAATACAGAAGAACTTAATACTACTATAGCCTATTTACGTCACATGAGACCAATTAGGCTTTGCTTCCTATTTTCTTCTCTAATGGCTCTAGCTCCAGCACCAAACCTCTCTTGAATTCCAAAAATGGGCAAGAAATCGGGAAATCATCACCTTTTATTTTCCACCTGTAACAAAAACATATATATATTAGACTTCATACTAGGGACTGCAATATGAAAGGTTTACAGCTGATTTGAAAATTTCATTGAAACCTAACTCCAAAAAATAAATTTGAGTTTAAGAGAAGATTTATTTTTTAAAAAATAATGAATAATCTAAAATAATGATAAAAGATTATCATTTTTTAGTTTTTCCTAGCGGCAAATTAAGGACCAATGAAGATTAATAGTATTATTTATTTATACTTGCTTCTTACCATGCTTTGCTCACTCTTACTTTTGTCATCATGAGTGGGGCCATTACATGTTAATTAATTATATCACCATCAACTCGAAAAATGGTTTATATAGATAGAGGGAACATGATGCGATTGAAAATTCGAAATGATTTATGCCTTTATGAAAATATAAAAATACAAAACACTAAATAGAAAACCTTTGATCTTCTTTGGATATTTGAAAATCCACCTGATCTCATTGCATGCTAATTTTATTGTTCTCTTTTTTCTTTATTGTTTTATATTTTCTTAGATATTTCATTAATAATTTTTTTGAATAATGACATTATCATAACATCGAAAGGAAAGAGTGTGTAAATTCCACCACCTTACACTTTTTATTTTTTAATAAGTGTTTCAATGTCATCTATTACATGAGTTGAGGTCTCACTACTGTGAGTGGCCCAATTGTATCAAAGATATTAATATTGAAAATCTTCTTTCTATATGAAATTATAGAGTCTTCAAATCAATTGACTTGATTTTGATAATAAAGAGGGTAACAGTCAAATAAATTTGATTTTGTGAATATAGGGTTAATATTTTATGACATTAGGGATATTAATGATGTCAACCACCACTCACATAAATAAATTAAAATTGTGAGATTAGACTCCAAATTATTATCCTTAACCTTATCATAACTTATTTATCCATAGTTATTAGCCTAAGCAAATCCGCAATGCATTCATCCTATTTAGTAATGAGGGGTAGTTAGGTAATTAATCTTCACCTATAATTCAAGACAAGATGGTGAAGGAAGCATGCGGTCTCCACTTTAGCAAGTTCAGCCCCTGGACAGAGCCGCAATCCGCCACCAAAAGGGTTCACTTTTTTGCTCATCCCTTGATCCTGTTAAGACAGTCAAAGCCACTAATTTAATTAGAGCAAAAAATTAAACAAAATTCATGGGAATCTATTTAATTATAGTATATGTCTGTAAATGTATAGATATACAAGTCTATTAATTAATGCTTATACATATATATATATATATATGGTCTCAGGTTTGACTAGCCTCAACTTGCATCGCGTGCAAGAACTATAATTGATGCAACCACAATATATATTTGTTTTTATTTTTTGGGTCCAGTTGAGTATATGTTTATGATTGAGTATATGTTTATGAAAGCATGCAGTTCCATGTTCATACAAGGCTGTGTGTGTGTATGTGAACTTGAGTAAAGTTACATACAGTCCATCTCCAAGGATTAAAGTCTGAGGGATCTTCATGAAGTGATGGATCAAGATTTGCTGCAGTAAGAACTGGAAGAACCTTCCATCCCGAGGGAATAAGATAGCCTGCAACAATGATAATCAAATTATTAGCTTTGACGTAAGACGATTTCGTGGAACGATATAAAGACAAAATTAACATTGGAATTGAACATACCTTTGAATGTGACATCTTGAAGAGCTTTCCTGTGCACAAATTTGACTACATTCCCACATCTTAGAGATTCAGATATAACCTAATTCATTACAAGCTTTTGTTAGTTATGTGTGTGTGTGTGTGTGTGTGTGTGTATAAAATTAACCATGCAAAATTACAAAAATGATAATTACATTGGAGGTAAATTCCATTTGCTTGTAATCTTCCCAATTCAAGGGCTCTCCATCCTTTTTGTTTTTTCTTATCTCTTGGTGTTCAGCCTGTAAAATTGTTGGCAAAAGTACTCATTTGAGCGTGCGTGCGTGTGTGTGTATATATATACACATGTATGTATGTATGTGTGTGTGTAGAAAGTGGGGAAACATATATACCTTTAAGTGTTCAAGGACATGCGGTGCCTGTCCAAGAAAGTATACGACTATACCCAAAAGTGCTGAGGTTGTTTCATAGCCTGCTAGCAAAAGGTCGAGTAGAACACTCACTTTTTCTTCATTGCTCAAGTTGTCTTTCACCAAAATTCCATCTAAGAAGTCCTTTTTGGCAAGCCCCACATTCCCATTTTGTCTCTCTTTTATAACCTCTTTTAATGTGGATGAGATCCTTGTTCTAGCCTGAGGAGAAGCAAGAGGAAAGACGTGTTATTGCCATTAATTATTATTATTTTTTTTTTGATAATCAGGGTGTTCGGGACTTTGTCCCGACTAATGCACCTATGCCATAAGTAATTCCTTCCTCAGATGTAGCATAATTTTGAATAGAAAGAGATTTTACCATTAATCTGCGAGAAAAAGCAAACAAATAGCTCTGACAATAACAAAGCCTCGAGCATAAAAATGAGGTTAATTAATTGTCATATGACTTTTTGGGCTGGCGGGTTCTAATTAATTACCTTAACAGCCTTGGCATATGAGGACCCCGGGACATTCAATGGAAGAGAAATGAATCCCTTCATGAAGGTAAGGAAGTCTTCCAATATACTTGAAGCTATTAAATCTTCTGGTTCAATGCTGAGCAGATATTTCAACATGACATACAAAGTAAACTGCATTTAATCACTTAAAAAAAGTTAGAACTAAAATCTAAATCAATAGGCAATTGAGATCTCACCCTCATTCATAATATATGAATATGAATTAACGTGTGTGTGTGTGTGTGTGTGTGTATATATTTATATATTTATATGATCCATACCTCTTTAGCTTCTCTGAAGAAAGCAACTTCTTGACGGTCTTCCCATGATTTCATGACCGAGATAGTCAATTTCTCTACGCTATGAAGGAATTCAGGCATGGACCTAGAGGTAGCAATGAAGCTGACTGCAACACTTCTTAGCTTCCTGTGTAGGTCACCGGTCACTAGCATCATTGACAGCTTTCCCAGTATGCCATGAACAGGTTTGGGATAGCTGCTCTGGAATAGCTTCTCTTCATTCTGAAGAACGAACGTATTGAGGTCGTGATCACATGAAACAATTGTTGGGCAACCAAAAAGATGCGATTTGAACACTTTCCCATACCTGATAATTTTTTTTTTTTTTTTAAAAAAAACAAACAAACAAACAATTGAACAGGTACATCAGTGGATTATGACCAAACTAGATTAAAAAATACACAATATCATTAAATATAGAAACAAGTAGTGAAAAAGAAGAAGAAGAGAAGTAAGGTTTGGTGAATCACCAAGAGCAATGTGTTTGTAAAAAGGTTCCCATAGTGTTGGACCTGTGTGGCTTGAGATAGCCAATGGTCTCTCCCAAAAAGGGCCATCCCATGTTTCCACGAGGCAAGCTTGTTGGGTCTTGTTTGGCAAAGAAAGTGTGTAGGATAAGAAAAACCAAAGCTGGTACTCCTAACAACACAGCTAATGCTACTGAGGCAAGTCCCACTCCCATCATAGTGCTTGCTTCTTCAAAACACACACACACACACAAACCAACAGCTTTCTGCCCTCCTGCCCTTTGCAATTGTTTTCTATGGTACACGTTTGTGCCTTTCATATATATATATATATATATATGCTTGAAATTTTTATATGGTTGGTTAATTAATAACCACATCTGGTAATCATTCATTATATGATATTTTTTTAAAAAAAATTCAAATACTAATTTTCTAAAAGAAGTAAAAGTGACTTTTTTTGGGTAATGAATGAATTAAAGGCGTCATGCCAGGCACAATATTCTTTGTCGCATTAATGCAACTCCAATCCCACCCGCTAAACGGTGGGGCGGATCCAGAAACATTAATTTGCGCGGGATTATATATACCTGAATTAAGGTATATATAATTAGTATGTAAGTTATTTACTAATTAATATATATATATATATATATATATATATATATATTTGAGTTAGGTTTTAAATAAATATTATATATATGAATATATAAATATTGAATATTAATTTATATACTAATTATATATAGATAGATATTAATGATTTAATTAGTATATATTTGACTTCTTTTTCAAATAGGTGGTCCAAAATTAAGGTCAAAAATAGTCCAAATTAATTGAGATTTCTTTATGCTTGGGGTCCAAAATTATATACTCTTTACGTATTTGGAACTAATTATAGATATCGCACCTATTTTTTAGGAATTTTTTCAAATTTTTTGGGGGCCATGATCCGTTAGTCCTCATGGAGATTAGCACCTCTTTTGTAGAAATATTTTCAAATATTTTGGGGCGCTAGTCCTTACCTAGCCCCGTAATAATGTTATACAAGCCAAATACTTTTAGACGAATAAACAACGCAATTAATATATAACTATTAAATATTTTCATGTCAAGTTCATATAATGTCATCGTTTTAATGTTCATTTCTTATTTTTTTATTATTATTGATTAGTAAGTCACGTTTTCTATACTGAAAAGAATTTTCCATAGCCAAATGGAGATTTAAGTTTCAATACTTTGAGAGTAAAGTATCAATATTTCGAGTTGTATGATAGAGGAGTCTGGTTCATGAATCATGTGTGTTAGAGATGCCAACCTTTTCTTATATTTTTGGAAGGTGTTAGAGATGCAACTTGTACTTAATATATTCTCAACTGTCAAGTCAAATTCTTCCTCAACCAACACTAGAACAAATTCATAGAAAATTACACTATATATATATATATAGAATTGGTAGATGAAAATAAATAAATAAAAAACCTTGGAAGCTGAAATTTTAATAGGTGCGTTTTAATTATTTTATTATCTCTATCATTTTGATCGAAGAGACATATATTTCGTCTCATTTGTTTATTTCTTTTTAAAGAGATACTATATTAAAATAGAAAGCTAGAGTGGACATAGGGATATTACAATTAATGTGAAATGAAATCAAAGATTTATTATGTTGCATTTTTCCGTAGTTTCCTACTTTGCAGGGTTCATAGTCGCCGGTCAACAAAATACAATATGTTAGGGCTAAATTAACTCTTTTCTTTTTCATATTATAACTTTTTAAGGTAATATACAATCAATACGTTCCCATTTTCAATTTAGTTGTGAGAATTTTTTTGAAATCATAAAAAGTAATTACGGAAATATATTATTTATTTTTGTTATGACTTTTAAAGTGGGAGTACTAAGCAAGGAGGGACTATTACTATGGGATTGAATTTTTCTTTTTGGATGTTCCAAATTAATTGTTCCATTTGGGGTAATATGTATATTTGAACTTAAGAGAATAAGATAATAATTGTAAAAAAAGACAATGCATTAATTGTGATGAACAAATAATGTTTGATTAAAGGGAGTGTTATATTAAAGTTTTGACCACACATTTAAAGAAAAAAAGTAATTCAATTCGGTTTTGTTATCTTACCTGCCCTCTTACTCATATTAAAAAAGACAATATATTAATTGTAATGAACAAATAATGCTCGATCAAAGAGTGTTATATTAAAGTTTTGACTTGTATTTAAAAAAATAATAATAATAAAAAATAAAATAAATAAATCGATCAATTCCCATTCAGGTTTTGATGACATACAATTCGAGGTCCAAATTATCTGGAAAAAAATTAAAAGTGTTAACATGACATTTAAAAGTAGAGTACAATTATTAATTCAAATAATTTCTAATCCTATGGGGGTTTTGATATCTTACCTGCTCTCCCTACTCCATAGAAGCTCAGTGCATTGGGCCAGAATGTCTCAAAAAAAATTACAAGCTTACGTGCGGTAATCACACTCACTAAGTAAGCATTAGTGAGATGCTTAAAACTCACTTAAAGAATGACGGTTGGTCCCCTAATGGAGAGGCACAAAGGGAACAAACTATGTTAAAATTCTAAAGTAAGAGAGAACAAAACTTTCAAAGCTTTGATTAGATTCATTGCTTTATGTGGGTTTGATGTAGATGTTTGCAATCAAAATCCGACCAAGCTTTTTAATAATTATGTCAATGTATTACTCTCTTACCACCATCAAGTTCATTTTTAGTCTCAAGTCTTTTAAAAAAAAAAAAAAATGGAAAACAAGGAAAAAAAAAAAAACATAGTCTATACCACTCTTTTTAAAAGACAGAAATTTTCCCATCTCAACAAAATTTGAAATGTATATTAAAAAAAGAAAAAAAAGAAAAAGAAAAACAAATAGGTCTTTCTTTTTCACTGGAGAGAGGCAAAAATGAAAATGAATTTTAATTACATGGTACTATTGTGGGCTGTAGCATGGTGCACGTGTAATGGAAATGGGACCCACAATTTGTCAATCGGATGGTTGGCATCTAGAAGATCCAATGAGCTGGACTTCAACACAAATATTGCAATCATGCCCACATGTCCCATATCAATTTTACTTTTACTTTTACTTTTTGTCTCAACACTTCTGTTTTACTTTGTGCATGTATGTATGTGCATGCAAAAGGAATTATTACCTATAATAGCAACTTTTTTTTTTTTTTTAGAAAATTATACACCTATATAAGTAATAAAATTTAATGTAGTATATTAAATTAATATCAGAGAATATTGAGGTTTTTTTTTTTTTTTTTTTTTTTTT
>JAOTQH010254840.1:0-11636 GCA_025631255.1 Cornus kousa | reverse complement strand
TCCACTTTGCTCCTTTCTTCCATTCAGCTCAAGATTGCTTCATTTATGCTCTTATTTGGCTGAATTGACTTATTTTGTGGATAAAGTGCCTGAAAATGGAAATAACATAAAATTAGTCTAAGGCGAAAAAATAAGATGGATAAAGGTCATAGAATACCTAAGCTGAAGGGGTTTAAATGCCCACTTTTCAGCGCTCATCACTTTCTTCTCTCTCCCAAAAAACCCCCTGAACTTCAAGAAAGACACTTAACCCCCTAAAGTATTTCATTTATTGCAAAAACTCAAATTTCATTAGTTGGTCATCCCATATTTAACATCCAGTAAGAACACGTGACCCAAGTGCCTTAGGAAAACTTTGTAATCTTATATATACCCTTTTCCCAAACTAACATCCTTGTTTGTCGTACAGTGTCGCCAACATTCAAAGCGGTCGTCCTTGTCACAACTCGGGCCCCTACCTTTGCCTTTCAGTCCTTGCTTGGAGTAGGTCACTCACCGTTCAAATTTCCACTGCTTTGTCGTCATTGGAGTTTGTCTCTTATGAGGTCAAGCACTGACGAGTACTTTCCAAACATAGTTTGGACAGAACAGCACCTCGCTTGTTTGAGTCGTCGACTGTGTTGCGGCTTGGATTTTGGATTTTATGTAATGGTCATTGGTGACTAAATTTCTGGTTGGTGGCTTCTAATATTTCTATTGAATTTGTTGTGATGCGATGTGTAGTCTTCACTTTGTGTTTTGCGGTAACCTGAGAGTTGCAGCGGCTTCCTTTGTGAAAAGGGACAACTGAGGAGAAGTAGAGGTCACTTGACATGGGTTTGATGAGAGAGAAGATGCGAACGTAGAGGAGGGTAATGGTGGAGCAAAAACCAACGTGGATCATGGTGAGAGAGATCGGGTACGGCTAGTTGTAGAGCTTGCGATTAAGGATGTACTTGTTGTAGACGATGCCGGTGAAGTTGAGGAAGATCGCGGTGGCCACACAGGTGTAGGATTAGGAGTACCCTTTACCTATTGTGTGAAAACTAGCGAAGGAGAAAAAGAGAGTGAGATAGGGAGAAAAACAATGGTGGGTGCGCATGATAAGCAGGGAGGGGGCGTAGGATTAGAGGTATATGCATTATGCGTATATCCATAAACATATACGAGTACTATAAATCTTCTCTTTTTCAGGCTAGGTGTCGCTTTTCTATTGGTTTTGGATATTTTATTTCCACATCAACAGCTTAAACAACTTAAACGACATGGTTCACGTAAGGTCCAAATGGTAATTTGTTTTTTCCGTTTACAGTTGTTGACAAAATTTCACTTCTTGTAACAAAATTATATTTTAGGGGTGTTTTGCTTAATTCAGGGAGGTTTATTACAATTGGGTCATACTTTAAAGGAGTTTAGTGCACTTTACCCTAACTTTAACCATCCAGGTGCTAATCAAAACCTTTGTGAAACTGGTAAATTGTAGATAATAATAAGAAAAAATCATAGAGCTAGGAGTTGACACTTGGCAATTTATATATAGTCACAGCTCACCCGAAATGAAAATCCAGAACTAGATCGTACGTTTTGAGGATATATATAGGTGGACTGTGGTGGTCCTTTTTGGGTACCTCATTCCCACTGTCCTCCATTTAAATAAACAGACATCAGCATCACTGACCAGATTGTGTTCCAAGGTTGTTTTGCTTTTGCCTAACAGTAAGTCTCTCTCTCTCTATGGTCTCCATTCGTAAGATAAAGGAAGATGGCATACACACTAGTTGTGTGCTACTCCTTTTAGCTAGCTTCACCTCCTTTCATATGCGTTGTAATGCCATGAACAAAGTCTCTCTCTATTTCTCATGGTTCATCGTATTGAATGCATCTTCATTTTTCACTTTGAAAGATAGAAAAGATAATACTAGATTGCAATCTTTGACAATGACATGCATGATCTAAGTTTGAAGGTGTATATGCTGATCAATCGTAATGAAATAACAAGATAAATAAGTTATAACGGAAAGAAAAAGGGAGTTTATACTCCTGTCTGTCTTATATCTGTTTTTCTTTTATCTATTTATTTTTCTCTCGGTTATATATCTTGATAAATTCTGTACGGAGATCACACATTTTTATATCATGTTTAAATTTACATATTTGTGCTATATATATATATATATATATATATATATACACACACACACGCATACATATAACATGAGGATTAATTAATCTTTTTTTTTTCTCAGTTATTTATCTTGATAACTGTGTTTTTTTAATTTGGTGCCTACTTCGTTTAGTGTTTAATGTATGATGGTCATGTTTGTTAGATCTTAATATTCTCCATTTTCACCTGCGATTAATTGTTATGGTTAGATCATCTTTCTGACAAATATTCTCAACATGATCCAATAAAAAAACAGATTATTTTTTGGACACTTTGTGGCCCCCACAACAACTCTTTTTGTTCGAGATTACAACTCAAGTACTGTTATAAATTACGAGTGGCCCTGTGATATTTATTTAGAGAAACTAATTATATCACTGCAACATTTATTTAGCGAAACTAATTACTTTACCAGTCAAAGATAGAAAGAAAGAAAGAAAGAAAGAAAAGAAATGTTGTTTTTCTATAATCATTTTAAAATTTCAAAAATCTCCCAACTTGGTAATATACTTATTTAAATTTAAAAATGACACTCCGTAATTATAAAATGGGACAATACATTAATGTATGTCTCTTAAAATATTTATAATACCTTATACAATTAATATGGGATAGAGAAAGTATGTCATAATATTCTAATAGTGAACACATTACGGATCGTTCACATAAATTTTTTTATTTACTTATTTTCATTACAAGTTATTTTTTTGTAATATTTAATTTTTTAAAATCATTTTTAATGAAATGATCTCATGCTAGGCTCTATCTCCTTCTTTGAATCTTTGTCTTTCTTACAAGGACCTCTAGAAGTCTCTTTCAGTCTTTTCCCTAATTTCTGAGTTACTTTTTTGTTAGTAACCGTAACTCTTCTTGTCACTCTAGAGTATTCTATCAGTCCGATATTGAATCAAGGTTTCTGAAAACACTCCCATCAACACTTGTGTTTTTTTTTCATTTATATATTTACTTATTTAAAAATATATCTATTTTTACATACATACATACATATATATATAAATATATATATATAATGCATTTGCGTGGCCTTTACGTCTTCTTTCTTTAGGAGTGAGAACTTATTTTTACTTCACAGGTTAAGGAAATGGAGGCTGATTCTATTTTGGCTGTGCAACTCGCGAAAATTTCGTCTCCTAATTCGGGTGGTGATATCAACTGTTGTCTCACATTGGGTCGTGCTAATAAATACCAAGGGGACCAAATAATTTCTATGGAAAATCAGCAGAATTTTGTAAACTCAAACAATCTTCCATCTTACATTCTGGTATGTCATTATATCATTCTCTGTTTTCTTAAATTTAAGTTCTATATAATAAACTTGATTTAGTGTTTGGAAGCATGGGTGCCTCAGAATTGATATTAGCTTTTAACTTAAAAGTACTTTGAAATTTTTTGAGTTAATTAAGGCTAAAGCTTGTTTGGTATGTGTTCTGTTTTTGCATTTTTGTTTCACCCGAAACAAAATTAGTGTTTTGTTGTAAAGTGTTTTGAATAATATATAGTTGGAATCATATTTGTAACGTTTATTTGTTGCAATATTTTTGGTAGCAAAAACATAAAAACATGTTTGGTTAAAAAAGTGTTACAAATTTGAAAAATATAATGATTAATTTAAAAGTGTCATTTAATAAAAAAAATTTCTTCCTTTTTTACTGTTCTATCGCTATTGTACTCATTGTTACACTACCGAAAAATGTAAAATATCGAATTGGTGATTTGAATATTTTTGCCATTATTCATAAATTGTTACACGTACACATTACAAAACAAAACATTTTTTACCAAACACGTGCCCGATCAAAACAGAAACACCCAAAACAAAACCCATACAAAACATGCCATAAGTTACTCATAGAGTTTTACATATGGTAAGTTGGAATGATGTATTGTATTTCAATCATTTTCAAATCTGTCTTCTTATCTTACCCAAAAAATAAAAATAAAAAAAAATTCTGTCTTCTTATTCCTCTTTTTTACCTTTTTTATTAATTATTTGTCTTATCAAATAAACCAAAAGAATTTTTCTTGAAGAATTCATTCCAACAGTTTTAACGGTAACCGACGACCCTAGCTCTTTTATTCAGAAGTTATGACAAAAACATTTGACACTAACTATACATTATGCCGGCTTCTTATTTTAAATATATTTTTTCTGTATTAAAATCCTTTTCGTAATTGAGAGTGTGTATTGGGGTCAGATTCAAATATTGTTAGAAAAAAATAATAACGAGCTCCCGATGAGAGCTACTCCTACTCTCCTACCCAAACTAAGCTATTGTTTAAAATATTTCAATTTGATTCTCAACTTGATAAACCCTAAATGATCTATATTTATATACGAATTATAAAAAAAAAAAAAGTTTACCTCTGCATGTAAAGAAGTTATTTTCCATTTTCGATATACCTCCAAATCACATTTTAGCAATCTTATTATTGGGTCAAGATCTCACCCTCAAAATTTTAAAATTCCCATAATGCTGTCATCAGAAGTTGGTGGAAATTCTAGTTTTACATCTGTCAAATTGGCGAACAAGTCTCTCAAGGTTTGAAGGAGCTTTCATTGTTCGAGCTAGGTTAGAAAGAAGCCTTTTAACGTGGGTGAGCTATGCTTCTAATGTAGAGTGGACTGAGTTACAGTTGTTTGGTTGGGAATCCTTAGTGACCACTTGTTCATCGATCATTTTCGTCCTGTTACTTTCATTCTCCTTGATAGAAGGAACAATGGTTCAGGCGTTCCAGCTTCATAGATTCTTGTAAAATAACATGAAATTTTTAAAATTCAATTTACAATAACTTAAACAAATAAATTTAGAGTGTAAATCCGTAGTCTAAAAAGTTTGAATCTCGTCTTCACCTCTATCTGCACTTAGCTTGTAAAAATTCATGAACAAAATATTTGACCAATTGAAAATCAACAAATTCAGTTATTTTGTACATCTAATGCATTAAATGGAAGTAAAGAAGTGAGTGGGGCCCACAAGTATCCATTAATGTCGGTTCCGTTGCGTTGTATATAAGGTAATAAAATGTGTTTGGAGAGCATTAATCTCTTCATACGTCATGAGAATATGCAACAGAAACGATAACTTAATATGGCAAAAAGTTACACCACCAACAACAAAAAAATAAAATAAAATAAAATTTCTAGGGATAAACATCCAATTACAAATCTTTCCAATCAACCAGTAGTATAAAAATTAGCAGATATCTTAAAAGTACAATGAATTAGTGTCTCTGTACATTTTTTAATATAACTTCTAGCATTTCTTCTTGTCTTAAAAAAGAAAAAATAGTATAGAAACTAAGTCCAAAACATCACAAACTATAACTCTTCCAATAATAGCAGTAGTAGTGTTAGAATATATTATACCTACTAGGATTAAGTAGCGCTACAAATGAGCCGAGCCGTTTGCGAACTACTCGGGCTCGGCTCGTAAATTACTCGGCTCGAGCTCGGTTCATTTATAAATGAACCGAGCTCGAACAGAATTATGAGGCTCGATTCATAAACTAGCCGAGCCTGAACATCAATATGCTCGACTTATTTGTTCATGAATCGTTCACGAACTGAGCTCAATAATGCGTTTGCGAACATACTCGATTATAATATATATATATATATACCCAATTATAATATATACAAAAGTTGGGGTCAGATTGTAATTGTATGTAACACATTTATATGTAGATATATATTTATGTTGGGGACATATTGTAATTATATATAGAGTTTATGGTTATTATGCAAATACACCTTTCTTTTCTTTGTATATAAACCCTTTTATGTTATGTTTAGGGTTGATATAATACGCCCCCATCTCAGCCTCCATCTCAATCTGTTCTCTTTCTTCTCAGTTCTCATTGACCAGTGACTAGACCACCAACGAGATCTCAACCTCCATCTCAATTGGTTTTCTCTCTCTCTCTCTCTCATCATTGACCAGTGACCACCAACGAAGCAACTATCCCCAACCATCAACGAAGAATGGTCGCGGGATCTCGCTCCCTCATCTACACTCTCTTCTACCTCCGGCATCCCTTCTATCTACCACCGCTGGTTTCACTGTCTTCGTCCATCACCACTTAACCCTCCTCTGTCTTCTTCTCTCTCTCCTTCTATATATATATATACACACGATAAATATATCTCTTACAGACAAAAATGGAGTATTATTGAGAGAAGATCGATGCGAAGTGCGATGCTGATGTCTAGGGCTCTTAGCCTCTTACCTTTCTCTCCTTCAACTCCTTATTGAAAACCTCTAATTTCCTTGTTCTTACTTTCTTTTGGGATCTCAGATTTTATAACAGACTTTTTGGGATCTCAGATTTTGATTTCTAGGGTTCATCTTGATGTGTTCTTATATGTGTGTTTTGTGTCTTTCATATATATATTATAAATGAATTTTGAGCCGAGCTCGAGTTTTTGGCGAACACAGTTGAACCGAGTTCAAACAATGAAGCCGACGCTCGATTTGAGTTCGAGTTGAGCTCGAACACTCCTGCCTGCAGATCGAGCCGAGCTCGAACATCCCACTACTCGGCTTGACTCGGCTCTATTGCAACCCTAGGATTAAATCACCTATCTTCATTACCATATTCTTTGTTACCATATATAGAGTTACCTTATATATATAGGGTTTACTTGTTCATCACGCATAACCCCTCCAATATAAACCCCTTTTGTATTCATTAATCTTACACATTAATACAATATCATATTTATTATCTCTCTTATTTCTAATCTGGAATCAGAGTCACCGTCGGGGATGACACTATCAGTCCCATTCAAGGATGACACTATTAGTCCCATCTCGGCGGCGATCAACCAGTAACGTCACGCTTTCGCGCTCCAAGATATCCATATGCTCAAGAAACCCAACGAGATGCCTCATTTAGAGAAGCCCCGCCTAAGGATGCCCCGCATAGGGAATCCTCATTGTTTAACAAGATGTCTCGTTTAGAGATGTTCAACGTGTCGGATTAGCTCTGTCACCACGCCATCATGCACATCAAATGGTAATCCCACTCTTCCATGTACTTTCACGCGCACTAGCAGTAATCCTGCACCTCAACGTGTCAGATCAGCTCTATCATCGCGCCACCACGCACCATCAGTGGTCATCATGCGCTCACACGCGCCTTTAACGCGGTGAACCTTCACAAATTCATCACCTATCAGTAGTTACCACCGAGGATGGCAACGTCAACCTATTCACGCTCCGCACTTACCTCCAAGATGTTCACAGATCCACCCTACATCACCTGACATGTTAGCATTGGTGTAACATCAGACCCATTATGTAATGATGCCAGTAGTTGTGCCACATTAGTTGCGATACAGCGGAGTTGCCAGCAATAGTGCCAAGTCACCTGCTACTTCAGTTGTCATGTCCTCTACCATGTTAGCATCGGTGCCATATCAGCTATATTAGGGTAAAAGGATTATCTTCAAACTCAAGATGGCTTTATATAACCCACCTTAACTTTGAGGGGGGCTACTAGAATATATTATACCTACTAGGATTAGGTCACCTATCTTTGTTACCATATTCTTTGTTACCATATATAAAGTTACCGTATACATATAGGGTTTACTTATTCACCACACATAACCCCTCCTATATAAACCCCTCTTGTATTCATTAATCTTACACATCAATATAATATCATATTTATTCTCTCTCTTATTTCTAACAAGTAGTAATAACACCATCATCAAGCCTTTGATTTCTGGATCTCCACAGATATACCGAATAGCAGTAATGACCAACATTTTGAACACTCTTTGAAGCCACCTTGAAAATAGTCGCACACTAGTTTATAAACTAATCAAAAGATAAAATACTAATGTTAACTTGTAAAATTAACAATTTAGCTCTAAACAACTCTAGCATAAGAACAATACCCAAAAAAATGTGATCAATAGTATCCAAATAAATCATACAATTATGACATAATGCATCCAATTGAATACCCCTTCTTTGCAGGTTCACAAAAGAAGGCAGCCTATTCATAAGGGCTAGATGAGTCATAAGTGAAGCCTTAGGTCAGCCCTTGTTCCAACAAGAGTAGCCCAATATATTATATCATTTTTTGATCTGATGTCCACCTAATCAATGTGAAAGTTACAATTGTCATTAGTCCAACGGATTGCATCCTTTCTATTAGAAATAGGAATGAAGTGTTAAAGCTCCAAACCTGTTCAAGATTTAGACCACTCTATTTGATGAATGATAGCACTCATAACAACATCCATGCCAAGGTCAAATTGTCTAACAATTCTATGTCCAAAATTGGTAATCTGAGACTACCCACCAATCCAAGGACCGGTAAGGAGGGAAAATGCAGTCTGAATCCTAATTTTAAAATTGCGTGAGAAAGAATAATGTCTCTAGCCCTCAATAGTAGTTTCCATAAAGAAGAGTGAGATTGTAGAGGAATGATAGTCCAGTATGTAACATTAATTAGGAACATATTTCCACTTAACACCAGTTAATCCAACTCCTATTTATACCATTGACTAACTCCCAAGCAATGAGGCATTATACAAGCTTACATATATTGAGTATTTCCTTAAACCAAAATCACCCTCCTCCTCGATCAAGTAGGGGCCGTTTAGGGAAGGGATCCCATTTCCCATCTTGCCTCGTTTAATTTTGTTATCCCCACAACCAGTTAAAATTTCAACCCCTACCCCCATAACTGCCCTAGCCCCACCTTATAATCGATTAAATCCCTAACTCTCATTCCAACCACAACTAATATATATCTCATTTACAAATCATCTTATATATACCTGTCACGACAACTTTACTCTATCATGGGATTTAACGGATTAGATTGAACAATAACAATGGTACAAAAGTAAATTTTCACTTTGAGAGCACTGATTGCCATAATTAAAAATGGATTGGTGCAGGCCTGTAATTTGAGATTAAAAAAGTTAGATGAGAGTGACAGACTCATAAACGTACTTTTGGGTTCAATCAGAAAGGTAAAGAGGTATATTTGAGATGTTAAACTCGGAGAAAGTCTTTATTGGCTCTATTTGTGCAGACTGAGAGTTTGGTCTCCCTCACTAAAGCTTTGAAGCTAACTAGCTAAGACAAAGAGATTATTTCACCAAAGGTAAAGATACAGCTATTGGAGAAGGTCTGAACCACCTATCATCGACGAGAAGTAAAGAAAGAACAAAATCTCAATAAAAATAAGGGGCTAGGGTTTGTATTATGCAGCACAAATGAGGAGTGAAAATTTAAACTCTGAACTACCAATCAAAAATAATGAGCAATAAGGTAGACTTTGTGTAGCAAAGATGATGAGCAAAGGGTTTGTATTATGCAGCAGCAGACAAAAAATGGTAACAATAAGGGGCTAGGGTTTTTAACTTTTCTTAGGTAATTTTAATATTATAATATAACATATAAGGGTATATTAATAAATTCATGGTGTAATCAGGGCAGGGCTGGGTGACCCTCCCTTATCTACGCCCTCAAACAGATCAATTTTTTAATTGTAAAATCCATCCCTAGCCCATTTGAATAAACAGTTCCTCATAATCATTTTAAATAAGGCATTTCCCCACTGGGGCGAGCCAAATTATAACCCATATCCTTATACTAAGAGATAAAGGACCATTTTAGCAAATGCATTCTTCCGTTGATATCCTTATCACCCTAAAGAAATTCCTTCACTTTCTTTTCAAGCTTATGTGACAAAAGAAAAAACATTAACAAAAGATCACCAATAAATAAGAAAGGGCTAAGAAATGTTCTACATAGTTCAACTTTATCTGCAATACAAGGATAAATTGTTCTAACTAAATATCTTCCCACTAGATTTGTATAGCAAACCAACAAAATCAATGGACTTCAATTTCAAAAAATGAATAGGTAATCCTAAGTCTATAATGGGGAAAGTGTCAGTCTTAAAATTTAGAATTGTTGGACCAAGAGGGGAGTGAATTGGTCATACTTCAACTCTTTCTTTAACACAAAGGCAGTTTTGAGACCAAAATCAAACCACACAATCAACTGAAGGTACACTGTGAATTTACAAGAAAAACCCCTCTCAATTAGGGATCAAAAATCTTGGTTCTTGGCCTTAGCCAATATAAGTCCACTAGTTGTATAAAAGTAGTTACACACTAAACTATCTCACACTCTTCATAAAGAGAATCTCATATTTCCTTGTCTGTCTTACAATTGTTAATCCTTGTGAACTCTTGTTGCTTAAAAGCACATAATTTATCATGTTTTGCTCTTCCATCATTAGCTAAAGCAACTTTATCATCTATATAGGGGTTATTTGGATTGAGAACAACAATACCATAAATGCTTAGATGGTGTCTTTCCGAGGGTGTGCACAAAATAATGCACACCACTTTGGGTTTCGAAACTAGTGTCAAGTAGGCACCATACTTTATATTTATAAACCGCTTAACACCTATACTATGTAGTACGAGTGAGAAGGAATCGTCCCAAGGGATTATGGGGCAGTATTGATATGGAAATAATATAGGGTTAGTAGGTCGAGTGATTAAAATGTGGTTTGTTTGGTTGATTACACTACAAACTAAGCAAACTCAATATAGAACAATAAGAATAAATAAAGGATAGAGAAAACAAGTGAGAGAGGTCTTGAGACTAAGAGGTCACCACTAAACATCACCTTTCTAGACACTCAATGTGTAATGAATGAAGGGAAACATGAGTTGCAATATTAGTGTGTGATTGATTGTTTCAACAAGCGTGGATGACCAATTAAGAATATATTGTTTAAGAAACATAGTAAATAGAACAATAGATCAAACTAAGCCATTATTCCTTCCTTTAAGCTCACAATCCAAACACATCACATGGTTAGAGACATATACTTCTTGCATGCATAAGCATGGAACATCAAACAACAAACATGGATTGTCCTCCCATCTAAGAAACTAAGGCAACTACATTATAACTAAGATAGGGACATAAAAATTAAACTAAGGGAGAGGCACAATCCATCAAAAAATGAGTATGAATCATCAAATAAACCACAAAAGTATTCTATTAAGCACTATGCCTTGACAATCTCTAGATTCATAGCATTAACACACATAGACATGCATCAACAACACAAAAACTAGACATAAATAGATGAACATTTATTCTAGTATACATAGATATATGGATAGAATGAAATGATCAATTAGAAGTCTTAAGCCACATAAATCATTGAATAAACAAGATTCATGTATAAATTAAGTGTCCAGACAAGAACTACAACACAAATGCCCTCAAAATACAAACCATCAAGGTCTAGAAGGCATGCTTAGGGCTAACTCAAGCCCCAAGAAAATGTTTAGCCACTCATTGATGTAGTCCTCCAACGTTCAAGGGCTATCTCCATGGTATGGATTGTTAGACCAAGAGGGGGGGTAAATTGGTCAAAACCTTTCCAGCAAAATATTCTAAGCAGTAGCCAAAAACAG
>JAOTQH010254831.1:0-11636 GCA_025631255.1 Cornus kousa | reverse complement strand
TATATATATCACTCTCAATCATTATGCACTTGTTACACAACCACCCCTTCGAGGAAGGGCCAAGGGGACAGCGGGTAGGAGAAATGGAGGTTTGGGCTCTATAGGGTTTTTGTATATTTTATGTCAGAAAAATTTTAAGGAAAATTAAGCACCTGCAAAATAATTATTTTCATGAAAATTTTCTCTTTCACGCTGACTATACTCCCAACAAATTTAAATATTTCCCGTTTCTTTGTCTTTCTTTTTACTTCATACTAACGAAACAAACCCAAAAGAAATTCTACCGACACTATAGCACATGATCATTTCCAAACAAAAGGGAAACATAGCCTTTACATCCCAATAGTATATATATACCATAGCATGTTCTCTACATCACTTTATATATATATACAAGTAGTATAAAACACCAAAAGAGTCATGCTATCATCTCCAAGTCAGCAAAAATAATATCATTCCATATATCCAGCACATTTGGACCTGTTATCAAACAACTTCACTTCAACTCTAAATACCCGTCAAAGGGTCTACCACTGCTTGTTTAAGGTCTAGCTCATACCCCAATTGCTCACCCCTTTCGTCTGGAACATCACCCTCCTAGTCCCAAAATTTAATAATAGCACACAGTTCAGCCAAACATTTTACCACAGCTCAATTACAACTCTTGGGAATCTAAACAATTTTTTTTTTATCCATGAATTTGATAATATACATCAGTTTATCAACATGCTAAATGGTGAAATCAAATCATAAGCATCTCAGATCATGACCAGACACTTGTATAAATATTTCAGCTACTAATCAAGCATTTTGACTACAAAAAAGTCGTGTATTCGCAGTAAGCATATCTAGAATATCATGGTAACAATTACTCAGATTTTTATGAACTTCACAGAGAGGGGAAACATAATACTGGTGAAAACATTACATAGGGAAAACATAATTTTAGAAAAACACTCAAAGCTGAGGGAGTTGAACAGAGTTCCTACCGCATTTCAGATGATGAAAGCTGAAGAAAATGATGAGACAAATAGATGATGGTCATGAAGATGAATGCACAGTCCAGCCCCCTACTATTCCTTCTTTTTCCATTTCTTTCTTCTTCTATTCTTCTCTTACTCTCTCTAGAATCCCATGGTTGTAGCCCTTCATCCTTCTCTCCTCTCTTTGTCCCTTCTCTCGTTTGTTTTCTTTTGCGGCATGTTATCAAGAGGGAAACAGAAACAGACTATGGTCTTACTAAGCTGGACTTTGGAAAATTTTACAACTCCCCACCACTAGCAAAGAAATTGCCCTTTGCCTCACCAAAACCTTATGTCAATGAAAAAAATAACACCACGTAACTAAATAATCGAACAAATGTCCCAAATGTGACCCCAGTTTAATAAAAATGTCATGAAGCACCTCTCTGAAATAAATCAAGTAAAAATTATATAACAAAGCATTATAGTAGAATAATTATAGAAAGAGAGCAATTGAAAATGAAATTCAAGGCGGATAATTTTAAATATCAAGCAATTAAGGATTTAAATGACAAATAATTTAAAGTGTAAGCAATTAAAGTTACTAAGTATATGAAAAATACCTAATTTAAAATTTAAGGATGTTACATATCTATTAGGATTCATCAATTAGGATTTCATTAATTCATGTTTTAATTTGGAAAAATATGCCTTGATATGCATTAAGAGTTCTTGGAAATTATTACATTTCAGATTTTCTAAGTTGGACAGGACACTTCGATCAATCCAGAGATCAAATGAGGGCTACTGGACACATGTTGATCAATCTACTGGAAAAGTAGTTTCCTTTTATATTAAATAACTCTACAGCCCTAATCCTTTTGCTTCTGTACTAGTTTTATAAATACTCAACTACTTCAGAAAGCATATACAGGAGAATACAATAGAGAGCATCATATTGAGAGGCTATATTGAGTGAAAACAGTTTCTGATTTTAATGCATTACTCATTTTGCAAATAAATTGGTGATTGATCCTGCATGTGTTGACGATCTACTGGAAGAATTGGGAATTCAACACAATCAACTTACTCATCTAAGATTGGGTGGATGACTAGTCTGGGGACCAAAGGGCTATCGAAGAAGCAGATTGCGTGAGGAACAAAATTTGTCAACAGAGCAAACTATGTGCTTGAAGACTGAGTGTGAGTTTGGTGGATCAATCTGTGTCAACAGGTAAGTAGCAGTTTTAGGATTTTGAACTATTAACCTAGTTGTATATCTTTTTTCTTTTATCCTAGCAAACTAGGGGGAGGGGAACTCGAACACAGGCACACCCACTCGGGGAGCTTGGTTTTCTACCAACTAGGCCACTGGTAATGCCCAGTTGTATCTCTCTTTCATACACTGGATTTGATCGACTAAGTCCCGTGGTTTTTCCCTTTGATGAGAAGTGTTCACGGCATGATGGATTAACAGATTTTCACTACATTGTTCTATTGAAAGTTTTAATTTGAAAATCAGTTAATTAACCAATTAAGACATCTCCCCGTCCTTACCCCCCACCCCACCCCCCCAACACACACAAAACAACAATCCCAGTTCTACATCACGAACCTCAAGCTTAGAGCCTAAGGTTTGGTCCTCGCGCTATCACAGTCAACTATTATGAAAATAGCAATTGATCGAAAAGTTGAGAAGAGGATAAAAAATATATGCATCTTACATTATACATATACTATGGTCCACAAAAAAAAAACACACACACACCTATCACAATGATGCCGCATGTTAAAGTCTTAAGAATATAATACTCATAAACAAGAGGGAAGTTGTAGGCTCAGCAGGGGAAGAAGATGAACTACGTAAGAGAAAATCAGATACAAAACAGGAAGACTATCATGTATTTCTCACATTAAAAACTAAGGATTCTGATGCAGCACTTCATACTCAATAAAGTAATATGTACAGAGCATTATACAGACATAGTTCACTAATGCAGAGTGGTCAACATAAGTATTTTTGCACTAGCCACGGGGGTACGGCTTGTGCAAACAGTGCGAGTCACATCACATGTATTCATGTTATCTGGCATTGTGGCAAAAAAATAGATTTTGCAGATGGGAGTCTTACACTTCATGCCAGAGGGGGATCAAAGAGAGTGGTTAATGGGGAATAGATGATATAGAACCACAAGTCTATAATATGTGTAGAGAGAATACTAGGAACATAAACCCTTGCTTATAAGTTGTGAGAGTATTTATAGACAATTTTACATGTGACCTAGGCACATGGTATGGCATCATCCAATGAGATGGATACATGTGTCAAATGAATTGTCCTTTTTAGAAAAGGCATGTTTCTTTGATAATTTTTATCAAAGAAAAGAATCAGAAAAAAATCTGGAATTGAGGCACCTAGAAATTGCGGCGTACCAGGGGAAAATTAATTTATAGAGTATTGGAGGTGCCAAAGTCTCTGGAGTGATGTAGACTGTCAAGTGTCAAGTTGTCAACTTCACTCTGCCATCTCAGCATGCCCATTTGATTATCATCACTGATGATAAGTCACTAACCAGCTACCCAATCAGCATAATCCAAAAAATAGGGCATTACAGCCCTAGGTCATCCTTCAGCTTCCTCTATAGAAGGAAAAAGAGGATACAAGGGGATGAAAAACCAAGAAAAGAAGCTGCAGTAAAAGAGTCTTAAAATCTCCTTATTCAGTGGCAGTCGCCATTGCCTTTCTCCTTCATCTTTCCTTCTAACTACATCCTTTTGTAAATCAGTTCTCAAGAAACAGTCAAAACTAGAGTAATACTGAACAACTCAGAAAAGGGACACCAAAGGCCTTTGGCCCAATGGTATAACCTCCCCATCTTCAAAGAGGAGGGGAGGGATTGGAAAAAGTGTGTGAGTAACTTACCTAAGCCAAGTCAAAAAAATAAATAAATAAGAGCATTGACCTCAACTACTCCAAATGGTCAGCAGTAGATTATTGATAAACTAATCATCCCACAGCACATATCTTGTTCCTATATTTGTGCCGTGTCGACGTATTACCTCAAGATAAGTAGGCAGGTCTGGAAAACACAGGCAATATGTAGCTCCACCCTATAGGAACAGAGCAAAGGAAATGTGAGATTCACATGGATTGTTACCAATCTTTTTATCCTCCCTTAGTACAGGACTTAAATGCTACATTTCAAAAAAAAAAAATCCATGGTCTAACATAAAGAAAGAGAGGTAAAAACAAAAGCTCTCATTAGAATGCTACAGATTGAGCACTTACAACCAAACTCTGTTGTCTAACACTGTATATCGTTGTGCACTTCTATGCTCACTTATAATTAGGAACCAGGATAGGAACCCAAAAAGGTATTAAGGGAGAATTAAGAGGGCTTGTCACCAACAACTGGAAAATGGATACCAAACAACAAAGCGTTCCAATAGGTCTGAACCTGATGACTGACTGGGGGTTTACAGGACATCATGGGTAGGAAAGAGTGGGCGAATCATGTACTGAGATGCAGGGTGAAGTAAGTCTAGCATGATCAGTAGATAATTTGCTGATCAATAATGTGACTTGGATAAACATTAGCTCCTCAGCAGAAGCTAAGCGTACTAGCTGGAGTATAAATGTTGTTAATGTAGTTGTAGTTGACATAGATCATAAACCCAAATCAAACACAAATTGAAAGATTTCACGTAATCAATTATACTTTCAGCAACCAAAGTGTTCAAGTCTGAACAGCAAAATCGAATGTCATTTCAGACTCAATATGTGAGGATGACAGTCACTACTAAGTCACATGATAATAGAAACTGTAGTAATTGTTTAGCAACATTTTAGGATTGCACTATTGTGATCTAATTCTAGTACCCTTCTTTGGTCGACAGAATGAGAGTCAAAATTCTCAGCTGCATTTGATATCAGTAATTATGCACTAAGTAATGTAACTTCATAACACGGTAACTTATTACATGCTTAAAATAAAAATTACATATGACTGGCAATGTTGCAAAAACAGCAGGGAGTCAAGGCAGTTACCAATTGACTAGGACCCATGCCCCAACATAGAGAAAACTACAAATCTTACAAAATGGCAGTCATATATGTAAATTAGCATTAAAACGTATTTTTTTTCTTCGTACTACTATAGAATGCATACTTACAGAATAGAATGGCGGAAGAGAATTTACGTAACCAACCTACTTCAATCAAAGCCAATGCAATGATGATGATGATACCAACAGGCCTGTGGCCTAGCGGTATAAGTCTCCTACTTCCCAAAGGGAGGTTAGGGGTTCGAACCTCAGTGGAGGCAGTGTGTGTGAGTCCCAACTAGGAAAAAAAAAAAATGATGATGATGATAATTATGAAAACATACTAAACGTTGATTAAAATCAGTTTCAAAACTACAGGATTACTGTATACAAAAGGATGTTGTTACATAAACATAAGAATGAGAAATTCAATTAGCAATTACCAGATAACTTGCACAAAGTGCACGCACAATCCTTGTCTAGCCCATAGGTAACTCACCCTCATCTTTCTCGTTCTTCTGCTCCACTCTATGTCTCATATTGAAATCATTTCTTCACTCTCATTGTGTATATGCTTCAGCAAATAAACTTCTAAATAATCAAACCACTCCCCCAGCGTCATCTTCTCCAAAATCTGGTTCATTCCCGGCCACAACACCACCCTCTTTGACACCAGGTACACTTGCCAATTCTTCATCACCTTCTTGTCTCAAATTCAAATCCTCAACCCGCTCATTTTCTTCCAACACATCAACTTGAACCCTTTCAGACAGTCCATTTGCTAAATTCCCCTCAAATCCAACCGTAGTCTCCACTTCTTTACAACTTTCTAGCTGCAAATATAACCCTTCCATAACCACCTCCTTCAAAATCACACTTTTCACACTCTCCAATGGCTCATCCTCTAAATTCCTCTTCCTTTTGGTACCCCTCCTCAACAGGGGCTGAACTTTCTGATACTCTACAACTATTTGCATTTAAACCTGAATTCTCAGGAATTTTCTCAAGCATGGTCCGCATGGAATCAGAATTCAAGTTTCCTTCCTTCTTTGAACTCCGGTGCCTCTTTCAGCACACTCGTCTCCCCTGTTTTGGCTCAATGGAACCTACATTGTTACTTCTTCGACTCATTCGAGCTCCCATAAGTTCTCTTGAGCCTCATTCTTCAAATCCCTAGCTCTCGGCCAACAAGGTTGATTCTGATTTTTTGCCCCCACTCCATTCCCAATTCTCCACCAACCCCAAATCCTTACTGACGATTTTCACTAACCTTGTGCAACTATGCTGACTTTCACCACCAACTGGAAAATGGATAACCAAACAACAAAGTATTCCAATAGGTCTGAAACTGATGACTCAGAATAAAGTAAATCTAGCATGGTTATGGGATAATTTGCTATTCACTAATGTGACTTGGACAAACATAAGCCCCTTGGCAGAAGCTAAGAGAACTAGCAGAAGTATAAATGAACTTGTTAATGTAGTTGACATAGATCATAAACCAAAATCAAACAGAAATTGGAAGACTTGAAGCATCAACTATATTTTCAGCCACCAAAGTGTTCAAGCGTGAACTACAAAATCCAAGTCATTTCACACTCAATATGTAAGGTTTACAGTGACTAATAAGTCACATGGTAATTGAAACAGTAGTATTAGTTCAGCAACATTTTAAAATTGCACTATCGTGATCTAATTCTAGGAACCATCTCTGGTCAACAAAATGACCGTCACTATTCTCAACAGCATTTGATTCATAATTTTGCAAGCCGTATGTAATTTAACTTCACAAGAGAGTAGCTTATTCCATCCTTAAAATAAGAATTACGTAGACTGACAATGTTGCAAAAACAACAGGGAATCAAAGCAGTCACCAATTGACTAGGACCCATCCCAAACATGGAGAAAACCACAAATTTTATATAATGGTGTTCATAAATGTAAAGTAGCATTAAAAATAATAATAATAAAAAAAAAAAAGGAGGAATGTTTTTATTCCTTCTACTATAAAATGCATACTTATAGAATAGAATGGGAGAAAAGAATTCAAGTGACCAACTCATTCGATCGGAACCAATGCAACAATGATGATGATTACGAAAACATACTGAATGTTGATTAAAATCAGTTTCAACTCTATAGGATTATTTTATACAAGGATTTTACAACATAAACATCTGAAAAACAAATTTAATGAACACAAACCAGATAACTCACACAAAGTGCTCCTCACAGTCCTTTTCTAGCCTATAGGTAATTTACCCTCATCTTTCTCATTCTTCTGTTGCAACATAAACTCGTGAAACTGCTCCGCTCTGTGTCTCATATTTGAAATCATTTCTTCAGTCATATCATGTATCTGCTTCGGCAAATGAACCTCTAAGTACTCAAACCACTCCCCCAGAGTCATCTTCTCCAAATCTGGTTCATCCCTGGCCTCAACACCATCCTCTTTGACACCAGATACACTTGCCACTTCTTCATCAGCTTCTTGTCTCAAATTCAAATTCTCCACCCCCTCATTTTCTTCTGGCACATCAACTTGAACCCCTTCTGATAGTCCATTTGCTAAATTTTCTTTAACGCCAACTGTAATCTCCACTTCTTTACAGCCTTCTGGCTGCAAATTTAACCCCTCCATAACCACTTCCTTCAAAAACACATTTTCCACACTCTCCCATGGTTCATCCTCTAAATTCCTCTTCCTTCTTGTAGCCCCTCGCATCCGTTTACCTTTAACATCAGCAGGAGCTGAACTCTCCAATTCTCTACGTTTATTTCCATCTAAACCCAAATTCACAGAATTTTTTTCAAGCATGGAATCAGAATGCAAGTTTTCTTCCTTCATTGAACTCCGGGTCCTCCTTGAGCTCACTCGTCTCCCCGGTTTTGGCTCAATGGGACCCACATTGTTCACTTCTTCTTTTTCAAGTTCCCCATTCTTCAAAACCCTAGCTCTCCTTGGTCGACCAGGCCGATTCTGTTTCTTTGGCTCAATGGGACCTGCATTGTTCACTTCTTCGACTTTTTCAGGTTCCTTGTTCGTCAAAACCCTAGCTTTCTTCGGCCGACCAGAATGATTCTGATTTTTTGGCTCAATTTGCCCTACATTGTTCATTTCTTCAACATTTTCGAGTTCCTCGTTCTTCAGGACCCTAGCTCTCCTAGGCCGACCAGGCTGATTCCGGTTTTCTTCCACCACTTCCACTCCATTCCCCAATTCTCCACCAACCCCTAACCCTAACTCACTATTTTCAGTCACAGAAGCCAAATTCGTCTTTGCACCCCCTTTACGGCGCCGACTCTCTGCAACAGCGATCACAGCATTCAACTCTCCAGCTTTGGCTCCCCTCCTAGGATTCCGCCGCAATCGACACTGGCCTTCGAGTTCGATTTCGACCTTGATTACAGTGTACTCGCCGAACTTGATAGTGTCGTCGGAGCTGAGATCGGAGGGGTTCATCGGAAGGAGCTTAGAGTCGTTCAGAACTGTGCCGTTTGAGGAGTCGAGGTCCGTGAGAACCCATTTACCCGATATGAATTCGATGGAGAGGTGTTTGGAGGATACTCCAGCGTCTTTGACGGCCACTGTGTTGCCACGGACGACTCTGCCGATCCTAATAACAGATCCGGGTTTGAATTCTAGGGTTTCGCCCTCTCGAGGGCCTTTCTCGAGGATTAGCTTCAAGGTGGACTCTTCTTCCATTGCTGCAGAAGACGAAGGACGAACGAGAGAGAGACCAAAAATGGGGAGGGAGGGGCTTCTGAAGTTTGAAATGTTACTTTATTTTTCTTTATTTATTTTTTTATACACCTTTTGTCCAAAAAAATAAAAATAAAAATGTCTCTTTGTTTTTTTTTTGACAAATAATTAAAAATAAAAAAATTATACAAAAATTCTATAGGATTTTTTTCCTAAAAATTATGTTATAAAAATAGTTTTCTAATCTAAAATTTTTATAATTATTTTTTTGAATGACAAACCAAATAAATTTCAAGTATTTGTTTTGTTTCTTATGAGGTCAGGATTAAATACATGCTGTACAAGGCTTCCAATGCATAGAGACATATGAGAGATATATCTAATTTAGGAAGCATATCTCATTATTTGACATTCAAACATTGTTAACAGTGTCTTAAATTTTGAATATTTTACGTTTTGGTTGGGCAATGACACTTTTTGAACACTTTTACTACACAACAATGTGATTTTGGTTTTAAAAAATAAAAATAAAAAAATCAGAAAAATGAAATTCAATGTAATTTAAAATATATATAATATTTTACAAAAAAAAAAATATCAAACATCTATCTTTGAGTTTTAAAGTAGTATTTTATTCATGATCACATGAATAAAATACACAAAAATTATTTTTTATATACTACATAATAATATAGGATTAAGTACAAAAAAAAAAAAAAAAAACACCTGAATGGATAAATACCCATTTGTTATTCAAAAAACTCCCATATATTTTTCAAATTGAGCAAATAAGGACAATTCTACAATTTGAAAACTGAAATACTTAAAGATGCCCTTAAGACAAAACAAAATAAATAAATAAATAAATACTTATTTCAATTTTTTTGGTATTTTTATAAGTAAAATAAAAAATTAGGGTGTATTGCATAAGTGACCTCAAATCGACATTGAATAACGATCATATCATCAAACACTTGAGCCAATCTCTACAAGAATCCCCAATACGAGAATCGGTCGATTAAATCATGTCCTGAAGTCGACCTTCTCGACTAACTGAGAGACCCTATGCCTCTAACATCCTCAAATACCCAAATACGTATATCATCATCGTCATCAATCACAAAGATAAGCAAATTGTTTGTTATAATCAACCTAGCCTAGGAAGACAACACCTCACCTTAGCTTGCCACAATATGTTTATCTCTACACCGAGAGCCCAACATTCAATAATATTCCTATGAATCTGCAAGATGGAAATCAGTTCCTAAATCAATCTCTGAAACATCTCTTCACAATAAAATCGAAAAGAATTTCATCTACAAAATGATTACCCGTCATCAATGTGACCCCACTCAATCCTTATGCCAATCATAGGCACTTGGATCAAACAATTCTCCTCAATACCCACAATCAAAACTCTCTACAAGATCACATGAAGACAATCACGACCTACCTCCACAACCCCAATGCCACACTCATAACTCCACCAATCTCAATCACACCTACAATGAAACTACCCAAGCAAATTCATCACTTCAAATCATGGTCCAAAATATAGACACTTAGTCCTCTAGTTCACAAGTCCCCCATAAAGGTCTCACATCACGATCTCATGAAACCCCATGCGTTAACACATGAAACTTACACATCATGAACACCGTGCAATGCAACAGTTAATCTTTCCTATGTCCTAACCCAACTCATCAATGAACTAATACCATACGTATGTCAACATGCATGTCATGATATGCGCTCTCCCGGTCTTACCCACACACATTACTCACACCAAAAACCCACTAACATAACCCTTCCGAGGTGAAGTCAGCTAACTATCCTTGGCCTCTCACCTACGACCATATAGGGCCTAGGTAGATCAATCGTATACATCCTGGCACGTATTCCCTCTAGGTTGAGTTAGCTCACTATTTTTTCGTAAAACCATTCCTTTTTTTTTTTTTTTTTTTTCTTTTTTTTAAGAAAATTATCCCCCATATTCCAAATAAACCCACATATTCACACAATGCCCTTGTTATGAGTGCAATAAATCAATTTATCCATTCACATATGCACAGTAACCATGTCACTACCATTCCATGCAAGAACACAACTCACGCACATGTATATACAGTCTTACCATATAACCATATTCCATGCTTAACCCACTTATACTTTACTTAAGCATTTAACACATAATATAATGCTCGGCATACTTAAACAAGTTATAATCAATACCCATACGTCACATTTAATATGTTTCCTTAAATAATAAAACTCTTAGCCACATAACATGCTTTACACCACAAAACGTAAATCATGTCTCAACACATAACACACGTAACTGCATAATTCAATTTTAAACACGTAGCAATGTAACAAGTAAGCATGCTCTTCAAAATATAAAACATATTATCATGTAAGCACGTAACTAACCAAGTCAACACCTTTTGCATCCTAGGTAATCTTTTACCCGTTGTCGTAATGATTTTCGAACCATCGCTCTAATACCAAATCAGCAATGACCGAAACTCGCGGGTCCGAAACACTAACCGGATCCTAACTTGACCCGAGGACACTAAGGGGAAATGCTCATTATGCACCTTATCATGCATTAGGGGTCATAACAAATAATAATCTTAACTTCGGGTTCATTTCGTGACCCTAAAATTGAAAAGGGCAAAATGGTCATTTCAAATCAGAACTATGGAATAAGACTCATGCCATTAAAAAGGTGATTCAAAAACGTGTAATTTAGACTCAAGAACAACTCTATTCGGGTTTGAGAGAAGTGTGCTATGTTTGTTTGAAATTCGGTTTGAAAATGCAAGAAAAAGAGGAGAAAATGGTTAAGGCAATGGGCTACGTCCGGACATAGGGTGCCATACGTTTGATGAGCGCCGAAAAGTATGCATTTAAACCCGTTAAGCTTA
>JAOTQH010254821.1:0-11636 GCA_025631255.1 Cornus kousa | reverse complement strand
TCTTTAGTTCTGTTTTAGCACTGATGTTTCAACTTCAAACGACCATAACTTCTTCATTTCTAACCCAAATGGGGTGATTCTTAAGCCTAAATTCTTTGATTTTGAGTCATCTTTCCAATGGTACCAATTCCATTCTCAGATTTAAATTATAATAGGTTTTATTCATTTTTTAGTGAAGTAGTGTCGGGTTTTGCTTGAACCGAGAATGGGTATTTTGTGGGATTCTTGTCCAATTTTCTTAGAACCTCTTGGAATGTTGTGGAATGATTAAATTAGGTTTGATTTATCTTGTTTGACTTATTTAGAGTCAAGTTTCTATATTTAATTATGAATTGAGCATTTTTTCCTTTGATTAAATTATTTTTGCCTGTTCCGACCTTTGTTTCCATTTTTGCTCACTGTAAGTTCCGTGACCTCATGGCAGGTCACATTGGTGTCTTAGGGGTGAATTTTACCCCTGTAGACTTTGGTTTCATATTTTTCTTCCGCACTCCGGATCCGTTATCGGATCAACTCACAGGTCATCACAGGACACACTGGGTTAAAAAATCCAGGATCGTTACACTTTAAGCTCGAGCAATGGTTAAAACTCGAGCCCAAAAGATCAAGCTCGAGCCCCAGTTTGCAGATTGTAGGAACTGGAGAATTTTGGGTGATTTTAAGAATTTTGTTGAGGATGGTTCATCCTACTCCTTCTAAACGTACTATAGTGACTAAAGATATTTTGCCAAGTGCTTAGAAGACAATTCCAATTTCTTTTGAAACGACCTTTGATAATCAAGCGTTCATCAATGATCCTTGCAGTAGATAGGCTATAAAGTCTTTCAGTTATAGGCATCTACATCATCTCATGGTCCCTGTTACACAGATTACTTATCCTCATCTTGTTCATTTGTTTTACTTCAATCTTGTTTATAGTGAGGATGACCCTTGGGAACTTAGGACTAAGATTGATGGGTATGAGTTAATTATTAATCCTGATGCTAATTGATGTAGCTCTAGAATGTTATCATATGCTTCTTGAGGTGGTAGATGAAAGGCATAGTTGTCCTACTTTCACATCTTTTCTTACGGTACCAATTCTAAAATATCTGATTCAAAAGTTATGTGATAGTAGGCTTGCCGGGCGTAAGCGTAGTAGTACTACCAAGGCTATGATTCTAAAGAGGTTATGGATTCTAGATTCCATTATCTTAGCTAATGTCCATCCTCTTAGGCATAAGAATATTAGGAATACTAATTTTCTCCAGACACAATATGTTATTCAGTTTGAGCACTAGTATTTGTTCCCTAGGATGATTTTCTGCCAGTTACTAGAGTTTTGGTCCGAAATTGGGCCACATAAGAATGTTCCTACACATGTGCTACCTTTTCCATATATGATTACCAGGTTATTAGAGCTACAGGGTTTTATGATAGGTCACCTAGAGGAATCTTGTAATGAGTCTCCACAGTTTGGAATGAAGGAATGAGATAAGGTGTGGAGACATATGCCGGCACATCGTCGCAATATAGTGGAGTTTGGTGACGAGGGTTATATTGCAGTTACAACTAGGAGGGATGATGCTGATGAGGCTATGTAGGATGAGATGGATCTCTCCGATGGCCAGGCCCCACAGAGGAGGAGGCCCGCTCCTGTAGCCCATCCTAAGAGTTTTTCTCGAGCTGAGATTAGAGCTTTACAGGTTAGGGTGGCTGAGCTGCAGGATGGCCAGACGGTGCTGCGGTAGATGCTGACTGCCCAGCTGAGCATATTAGATGAGTTACTGCACCGCACTCCATCCGCTCCATCCACTTCTACAGATCCACCACCACCTTCTGTGGATTAGCTTTCTAGGGCTTTCCTGTATTTTTGTTGACTAGGGCAGTCTTTTTGATGTATTTATTTCCATATGAAGTATGTCTACCCTAAGTCTTTATTTTAAAAAGCATTGTACTCATTTTTTTGATATATATATATATATATGTACATACTTTTTGCCTATACTTTCCTTGTGTTGATATTTCAATTCATTATGACATTTCTCTTTGATTACTCCGTATACTTGATACTCCGATGTGTGTTGGACTTTATTAATTTTGCCAGATACTACAGATTAAGTTTGGGGGTGATTTGACTGAAAACATCATTGGGTGGTCTTAAGAGAAACCACTATGTTGAAGGAGGCGATGTTGGAAACTCATTTTTACCCATTTGTGTAATATTTTGACATATCTTTGTTAGTCTGCTTGTTTGGTAATATCTTTCTAGCCCTCTTTTGTTCTCACACATTGAGGACAATGTGCACACTAAGTTTCGGGGTAAGGTTATGTTGGGAAATTGAAATTTAAAATTTTTACCCACACAAGGACATGATTTGTTAGTTGATTTTATAAGCATTAGTTTAAGTCTGTTGATGGTCATGTACTCTATTTGTAGTCTGATGTTAATTAGAAATGGTTTGTATACTAAAATACTATCAAAAGGAATTCCTTGAAATATTTTGAAATCAGTTAGTGGCCTGTAGTCCACTTTGTTAGGATAGTTATTGATTAATGATATTGATCTCTAGGATGCTACACTTTGCACATATTCACACTTGCATGAATTATGTGGGTTAAAAATTGAAAGTCTTGTTTTGTTTTGAGTTAGACTAAGATGAGCTGGTAGATTTGATAATTTTGATGACCGAGGCAAATATAAAAATGAAAAAAAAAAATGGTATGTATGCAATACAATGGAAGAAAAAAATTATTCACTAATGTGAATGAAAAAGAAAAAAAACATGAAAAAGAAGTAACAAAGGATCAAGTTCAGGTTTGTACTTAGATTGCTTGAGTGATTAAGTCTTTAGGGGTGTATTCTAACACCTAATGCCCTAAGAGCATCTGGTTTGGGAGTCATTAGCTGAAAGCTTGTTACATAAGGAGTTTAGGTTACCTAGATTACTTGAACAATTAAGTCTTGAGAGGTGCTTCAACACTTAATGCCCCAAGACCATCTGGTCTGGGAGTCATTAGCTGAAAGTTTGTTACATGGGTGATTTAGAAAGCTTAATAGACCTGAACATTGCACAGTATCCTTTTTGAAAAATGCATACTCGTAGAAAAAATAATAATGCCTTGGGAGTTGGAATTTGAAAAGTCTACCTGTGAATTGAGGAATAACAAGGAATAAATTTAACTAGAGATATGAATTGTAAGATCACTTAAAAAAAGTGTTTTAGAGATTAAGATTGTTGAATGAATGATTAAACTAATATGTGGGGACCATGGTTGCTAAATTGAAATTCAAAGTTGAAAATTTTTCTGATTCCATGATTAGTTATACTTCTTGTATTTGACTGATTAATGAACAACAGGAATAATATGATTTGAAAACAGGCTTGGATAAGCTTACTGTGTAGTTAAGGCACTGATTTGAGAAGTTTGTGGGTATTTTCACTGGAAACCCTCATGAGACTAGAACTCATCCACTAGGGATAACCTAGGGGTTTAAAGGCTTGTTGCATAAGCTAAATGCAATAGTGATTCCCACGAAAGTGGCTTTTTTGTTATGTATTGCTAAGGGATTAGTAATATGTATGTTTGGGGGTGTGATGAGCGCTGGATATTTACATCTTCGACTCCCTAAATATATGTATGTTAAGGCTTAAAGTAATACTTCTATCCATAGTTAGTCTGATTTATGTTTAATGTGTGTTTATAGGTACTTTCCTATAGAAATGGTTAAAACCGGGACTTTATAAAGAAATCAAAGCTTACAGAGTCATTGTTGGTCATTCAGAGTAAGCCGAGAGCTTAAATGGTGAAGTTTGGAAGAATTCAAGCCTCAGAGCTTGAGCCCAAGTGTTGAGGCTCAAGCCCTGCAATAAAGAAAAGAAGAAAAGTCAAAAAGCATTGAAGCTAGAGCTTTTTGCCTTGGTGTTCGAGCCCTAACAAAGGGTGCTCGAACCTTACCTAAGGGTACTTGAGCCTTAACCCTCAAGCTCGAGCACAAGGCATCAGAAGTTAAAAAGTTAATTTTAATTGAAAAACCATGCTCCCAGGTCTCGTGCCTAACCTTAAGGATCGAGAACCATTACTTAAGGCTCGAGCCTTGAGTACCTAAAGCTCGAGCCTGGTACTTAGTGCTCGAGCCCATGAAGCTTGGATTGAACAATGTTAGAATTTCAATCTCAAAAATATTTTAAGTGTTGAAGAAAAAGATGCTTCGAAAAATAGTTGAAGAAAATTGGTTAAGTGTCAAAGTGAAGATCGAGCACCATTCCTTGAAGCTCGAGCTTGACTCCTTAGAGCTCAAGCTTTCCATGGCAGATTAGATTTCAAGTTACGGGATTATTCCTTTTTGAGGCGTATTTCACTATAGATGGGCTAGAAGACCTAAAAGCCCACCAAATCCTTATTTTATTATATAAAAGAAGGCGTAAGACTTGATAGAAGAGGTCCAAAATTTCAAATCCTTTTTACGATGTTATTCAGAAAGCTGGTAGTGTTGTAGCTTTTAGGGTGTCCACAACTTTAGAAGGTGAAGATCCTGAGAAAAGAAGTGTTGTCCGTGACGATGGAGATGACCCCAACACAGATGATATCCAACATCGTCATGAGTAGCTAATTCCTCTCTCAGGGCACTAATGTAACCCAATCTAGTATTATGGTTTGATTTTTCTTAACTCTAGGATATTTTAATGTATATCATGTTTTGATTATATGACTATGAGCGATTGAGATAACTCAATCAGATTTAATGTTTTAAATAGATTACAAATTGTTATTACCTTGTCTTAGATATAACTATTTGTTTTCTATTCTCAACATATCTTATTGGATGGTATCTAGCGGAGCCCTACAAGACATAAGAATAGAGGTCATATAATAGTGTTCCAACATTTTTATAAAATCATGTTTTCATAGTCTATGCTTAGAAAAGATGGATTATTTGCAAAGTAGTTAAAGTAGTAAGAGTAGGTAGGTGGATAGTCCATGCTAACCGCAGATAGGTTATAGTTAACTAAACTTTATAGAGCTTCTTTCTTTAAAACCCCAATTGAGTTCCATTGATTTAAAATATAATTTGTTAAATCCCCAGAGTTGAAATAATTAACTATAATATGATGATTGTGGTGAAGTCGATGCCCTAAGATCTATCTCTCTAATCACTTAGTTTAATTTAGCTTAATTTTAGTTTATTTTCAAAAGTTTATTATCATGACAAAAAATTAAACAATTTAACCAATTACCTGTGAACCAATAGGAATTAATTAATGGCTAAACATAAACTCTCATCTCCCTGTGGATTTGACACCTTCTCTATAGTATTATCCTACAAAGATTCATGCTATTGCAAATGGTTTAATTTTAATCAGTACACAAACCAACACAATAATAACCTATCTTCGGTTGGCATGAATTATCTACTTATCTACTTTTAACTAATTTTCCAGTATAACTTGTCTTCCATAGGCATAGACTTTGAAAGAGTTCATTCATGAAAAACATTTGAACACCATTACATGATCTCCGTTCTTATGTCCGACAGGGCTCCGCCAGATATCATCCAATAAGAATGGGTTAAGAATAATTTATGAGCAGTTATATCTAAGACAAGGTAATAACAATTTAAAAGCTAATAATTCATTAAAACACTAATTGAGTTAGCTCTATTGCAGAAAATCATGTAATCAAAGTATATAATATATTAAATTCCTAAAGTACAGAACAATCAAACCATAGTATTCCGATTCGGGCTATATCAATGCCCTAAGAGAGGAATTAGCTACTCATGACAACGCAAGATATCATCTGTGTTGTTGTAGTCTTCATCGTCATGGACCGCCAAAACTCCTTTTGTATCTTCTTCTTCAAAACCCTAAAAGCTGTCGTGAGAGAGAGAATAATAGCTATCGAAGAGCCTTTTTCTGTGGCCTTCTCCTCTTCTTTTATAATGGAGAACAAGTCCCAATCCCCTTTCGATTGGTTTTACAGTTTTTGGTAATAATTGGGTCCATAAGGAAATAAAGAGAAGTGAAAATATATAATTCCCACATGTATTTTTAACTTCCAGGATGTTAGAGCTTGAGCTTTGGAATTAAGGCTTAAGCTTTCAGGTACAAGGCTTAAACTTTCAAGAATATACCTCACGCTGAAACAATTTTGACCCATTTAGAGTCCGAATCTCGAGATGGCTATTAGAGCCACTAAGTTTTCTTAATTTGGAGTTTTGAATCAAAAGTTATGCCTAAAATACTAAAGTAGGTATAGAGTATTTAGTAATGCTCGAGCCCTTAGTGGTTGTGCTTGAGTTTTTTAAGTGGGGCTCGAGCTTGGAAGTTTGGGCTTGAGCTCTGGGAGAAAATTTTGTCTGAAACATCTTTTTTATTAATGGTGCTCAACCCCTCCTTCATGGTGCTCGATCCCAAGGTGTTGGGCTCGAGCTATGGGGCTTTTGGAGGTGTTTGTGCTCGATCCCTGAGGCTTAGCACGAGGTCCTAGGAGCTTAGATTAACTTTTTTAATTCTGACGCATCATGTGCTCGAGCTCTTAGGCAAAGGCTCGAGCACCCTGTGGTTGGGCTCGAGCTTTGAGGGTCAGGGCTTGAGCTTTCTTGCCTTAGTGGAATTTTTTGTCTTTCTCTCCTGAGCTCGAGCCATAGAACTGAGGCTCGAGCTTCTGAACTTGAAACTCCCCAAAATTCACCATTTTGAATCTCGGTTTGCTTTGAATGACTAACAACGACTCGATAAACTTCTTTATCATTCGTTTTTATCATAAAAGCCTAATTTTAACCGTTTCTTTGGGAAAGTACCTAAAAACACGAAATAAATAGAATTCAGTCTAACAATGGATAAAAATATTACTTTAGGTCTTAACATATGTATATTTAGGGGCTCGAATATGCCTTATTCAACTCTTATCATACACCAAAGTGTACAAAGATGGTTCGATAAAATCGGGAAGGATTGTCAATTTGAAGAAGCTAAGAGATAGTCCAGGTAAAAATCCTTTTGACTAAATCGAAAAGAACAATTGGCTTTTCTTCACGAAGATAGAATGTACCTACAGTCCAGACAGGGTACATTACTTTTACTCTAATATCCAGAAAGTCTATGATAGAGGATATTTTGAGGTTTTTTTTTTTGTTTGGAAAAGATTATTCTGTCAATGAAGAAGTTATTCGGGAAGTTATTGGTACTCCCAAGAGGTATACAGAGTCAAGATACTCTCTTCCAATTGAAAAGTCGAAGCTTAAGTGGAAAAAAATTTGCAATACATTGTGTGTTCCAAACTCACCAAGATATCCCAGTCTTATTCCTTCTTGCTATCTCACAAACGAGGCAGCATTACTGAATTTGTTTGCAATGGCAAATCTTGTATATTTCGAGAAGAAGGATGTTATATCTTCAGATCATGCAGAAGTATTATTTCTTTTATCTACTAGAGCATAGGTTCACCTTGTAACGTCTATCTCTGGGTTGATGGTAGCACACTATAAGAATAACAATAAGAAGAAATCATCTACATTCCCTATGATCATCATGGGTTTGTACACTTCTTGTTTGAGATTTCACTTTTACCCCGAGCTCATCATGTTGAGATTATGTCTGAGATGGATCTTCAGGCTTTTAATAAGTCTAAATCCGTCAGGGCTATAACTAGCAAAGTTAGCATGGGTTTAGCTGCTACTTCATCTCTTCTAGAGATCTCTCAGATTTTTACGTCCAAACGGAACTTTATAACAAAAGATGCTAATATGCTCTACCCACTGATTCTTAAGAATCAGAAGGACATGCTTGACGCTATTTGTGATCTATAGGCTAAAGTAAGATTTCTTAGAGAGTAAAGGATAGGTAGTACGTCAGAGGAAGTCTACAGACCAGTCCCTCCAGAGCAATCACTAGATGCTAAGGTTGAGCGAAATGAGGAGGATGAAATAGATGATGATGCTAATAATGATGAGGATGGTAGTGGTAATGACAGTGATGGTGATAATGAGGATATACCGACTATTACTGTTCCATTTGCTAGAGATGTTGATGCTTGATTCTATGTTCATATCATACATGCATCATACTTTTGTTCAGTTTTTACATTGTCATGACTTGTTATTTATCAATAATATCTGTTTATTAATGACATGTAATAAACTATTGACTATTTCTCTTCTAGTTCTTTTTCTACTCTAATAAACCTGCTTTGTCAATTTTGTTCCAAAAAGGGGGGAGAACATTGGTTAATTTAAGGGGGAGAAAATACTGAAAAATTAGATAATTTATTCAGGGGGAGTTTTTAACTTGTTTTATTAAACTTTCCCTAGTAGTTTTGCTTGATCCATGTGCAGGAAATCAGGTGTAATTTTTGTCTAAGAGAAGAAGAAAACAGAGTAGAATACGTTCCATGTTTCTTTAAACAATTGTAATTTACTTTTCTGCTTGGGCAGATTATTTAATTTGTTTTTAGTGTTTTGTCACGAAATTGCCAAAAGGCGAGATTGTGAGATATAAATTTGTAATTGGCAATATTCGAAGTTAAAACAAGTCCTAGTCGAGTTGTAATTCAAGTTACAATATCAGGATCCACATCGACTACGGAATTTGGAAGGTTGTTCAGAAGAAGAAATACTAAGATCATCGAAAAGGAAAGAACAACTTTTAGGAATTCATTTCATACGTAGGACAAAATACCTACAAGGTATATTTTCTAAAGTTACCAAAAATAGAATTTCTAAGTTCTATATGGAATATGTTAAGTGGGAACCGGTACCTAATAAGTGCCGAATATTACATATTCAAGCACCCTTAATTGCATTTTTTTAGTTTATCTAGCATGTTAATAAAGTATGATTTATACAATTTTACGTTTAATTATCATTTCCAGGGCTTATCTTTAAAATGGGGTAAAAAGGGGAAATTAATGGCTTTTATGGACAAGGGAATTGGCGAGTTACGGAACCTGGCAAAATGGACTTAGAGCCTAAAGAGTGTACTCAACTTGAGAATGAAGTTAGGCCTGGGAAGCTAAGCTAAAAGAAAGTTCAACTTCAAAGGATCAAGCCTTGCGTCCAGATGCATTCTCCTAATGCATTTCTTACGTCTAGACGCAGTTCACAAATCATGACCATCAATTTCCAAATATTGAAAAGTGAAATTCTAGTAGCCTCGTGAATTTATGTCTGGACGCATGCAGCATTGCGTCCGGACGCCCGATGCCACAAGCCTGTGAAGCCAACGCCTTGCGCACGCACCATGGAAGCCTCAGACACTTTATGTATGGATGCAGTTCCTGGCATCTGGATGCAAATCCCCAAATTCAAATTTATAAATAAATATTTTCTCTCTAATCCTCACTTGAATGCACGAGTTTAATGGGTTTTTGAACTGAGTTCTGGTAGAAAGGGGTTATATACCTATCCTTACATTATATCAAAGAGTGTAGAATATCATATATCATTTTTTGAGAGAGAATTTGAGTTTCTAGACAGAAAGTAAGAAATAGCTGGGATTTTTGAGTGGTCTTGGCATTGGGCTACCATGGAGTTAAAGCTAGAGTTTTCCTTTTCAACCATCGGAGTCCCTACCACCACCAGGATGAGCTAAATCCCCTTCAAGGGGATTGAGGTAGCCTTGATTAAGTAATTATGTAGTTTTTGTATTTTAATTTGGGGAAAAATTATTGTATGTGATGAATTTCATGAATAAAGATGTTGATGTATTGTTTAATTGATGCTTTTATATTGATTTGATTTACAATCTTGGTAGAACATTTATATATAAGTATATATATTATGTAACTCTTGTCTTAGAAGCATGATTATATATATGTACTCTTAATATTTTCATATATGAAAATGAAAGTTGATATTCATGAAATGGGATTATAGGCATGATTTATATGAATTTAGATAGATTATGCCAAGGGAATACGGACCATACTACAACCTTAGAGTAATGTAGTTAGGTAGACGGTCCGTGCTAACCAAAGATAGTCTATGTCAGAGGATTTACTTCATATGCTAAAACTTGTAATATCAAAGACCTTGATAGGTCATGCCTAGGGAAGATGGCTCACACCTTAGTTTAGATGGATGAGTTATGCCAACCGTAAGTGGGTTATGCTTAGTCTTGACTTACATGATTTTCTGGAAAAGTGTTTTAGTTATTTGATATTTCTACACCTTGCACATCACACATAATTATATCACCAAATTACTTACAAGTATGCATGAGTACGAGGTCTTCGTGAACTCAATTCCCTAGCCTCCCTTTTATTATTCTACAAATTCAATTTTAGTTTATTTTAATATTTATACAAACGACAATAAAAAAAAATCAACCATCTCTTTTGACCTTAACAAACGTGAAAGTAATCTTTGAAACTTGACTGCCATAAGTTCAGCAATCTTTGTGGATCGATACCCCTACTCAGCCACTTTCTTCCTAACTAGTGCTTGTCGGTGGTTTTATTATTGAAGCACCTCTCATGGACGCTACCAATTTTTGATGCCATTGCTGAGGATTGCAATCGGCTTCGTGATAAAAAATAAATAAATAAATAAATAAAAAATTAAAAAAAAAACTCAAAGATTAAATTTTGTTTAGTCGTAAATATATGTAAATTTTTCTTGATGCCATAAAGCAATTTCCACCTTATGTAAAAATTTTGAAGGATTTATGTACACAGAAATGCACTTCCAGAAACAACATTCCTAAAAAGATGAGGTTAACTGAACAAGTAAGTGTAATAATTCAGCACAATACACCTCAAAAATTTAAGGATCCCAGTGCCCCGATAATTTCTGGTTTCATTAGAGACAACGAGATTGAAAAGGCCCTCCTTGACTTAGGAGTGAGTGTAAACTTGATTCCTTATTCAGTTTATTTGCAACTTGGCTTGGGTGAGCTAAAACCTAGTTCGATTATCTTGCAACTTGCGGATAGATCCATCAATCAACCCGTGTAGTATCATTGAAGATGTAATCATCAAAGTGGACAAGTTCTACTTCTCGGTAGGCTTCTTGGTTTTGGATACTGAACCAGTTCACAATCATAGGAGACACATTCTTGCGATCCTTGGTCGACCTTTCTTAACCACGACCAATGCCTTAATTAATTACCAAACTGGGGTGATGGATATCTCTTTTGGGAATATGAAGGTTAAACTTAACATCTTCAATGCTTTTCGACATCCTTAGGATGAAGATGATTGTTTTTCCTTTGAAACTTCAAATGAAATAGTCGAAGAACCTCTCCCATTCATTCCAAGTTGAAAAGTCCTTGAAAGTCAAAAAAATCATGATTAATCTGAAGAAGTTGTTATCAATGATTTAATTTGGAAACAAAATTCAGAAATTAAATACAATCCAACTTTTCAGTTGTCTCAATGGGAAATATTAAGGAAATCCCTCTCTGAAAGAAATAAATCTCCTCTCATTCATCAATTATAATCTCTAAACCTCCAAGTAGAACCACCAGACATATGTGAACAAGGTTTGGAATAATTCATACTACACAACAAAAGAATACTAGAATACAAGGATCACATTATCAATGCAATTTAAATGATTGGAACATACCAATTAACACGACAAGAAGTATACTCGGATATAAGTTAACAAGAATTACATTATCAATGCAATTAACATGATTGGAGCATTCCAATTA
>JAOTQH010254812.1:0-11639 GCA_025631255.1 Cornus kousa | reverse complement strand
TTAGGGGCTAGTGTTAACCTTCTTCCATACTCGGTTTACATCAAATTGGGCCTAGGTGAATTGAAACCGACGTCGGTAGTTTTGCAACTTGCCGACCAATCTATTAAGAAGCCTAGGGGTGTCATTGAGGATGTATTGATTAAAGTTAAATTCTTCTTCCTGGTTGATTTCGTTGTCATAGACACGGAACTAGTTCCCAATCCAAAGAGCCAAATTCCAGTTATCCTTGGTCGTCCTTTCTTGGCAACTTCAAATGCCAACATCAATTGTAGGATAGGGGTAATGAAGATTTCTTTTGGCTACATGAAGTTGAAGTTGAATAGTTTCAATCCAACCCCCAATTCGTTTGACAAGTATGAAGGAGAAGTTAATGTTGTGGACAAATGTTATGAGTTTCATTGTGAAGGAAATGAGTTTTTGTGTTCAACCAAAACCTCAAAGGAACCATCTTCAACTCTGCATTCTAAAAGCATTGTTTCAAATTCTTGTTTTGAAAGGGCATAGAAGGCCAAAGATTGTTTAGACCAAGGACCAAAAGCGTCTTTTGAGCTTAAACCAACAAGTTCCTCAAAGAACCGCTTGTCAGGTGGAGTTCAAAGCATCTATCACCCCGTTAAGGAGAGGATGCATTATAAGATCTTTGAACCGGGCTAAACGAGCCCAAGGTCTTGCTAGAGACATTAAAGACTAGCAAAAACATTTCGTAGGGTATCAAAACCCTATTCCTCCCTCATTTTTATCTTCAATTTCATTTCTTATGAAGTCTAGATATTTATTTTTGGTTCATATGCATCGTAAGGAATTGTGGTGAGGATTGCATAAGCTTCCATGTCATAATTGAGCATTGTGCATAAGTTCGATTGATCTCAAACCTGAGTTCGATCGATCGAACTCCGATCTGCATCTAACACTTAGAAAAAATTTTGACCTGCAGAAACCTGCATCTAAACCACCTCTCTATCCCATCGATCGAATTTGTTTCCAGATCAATCCTAAGACGTCCGATCGATCTAATTTCATAGTTTGATTGATCTTGAGTTTTGACACTTAGAAAAATTTTGAGCTCTTATCTAATCTAAAAATGTTACCTCGCGGGATCTCCATTTGAATGCATGATAGATCGATCGAAAGTATTTCAAGATCGATCAGAAGATCTTCAATCGATCTAACTTCACAGTTCGATCAATCTTCGGTTTCTATACTTAGAAAATTTTTGGACCTGCATCCAACTCGAAAATGCTTGCTCTCCGGATCTCCAAAAATTTCACAGTTGGATCGATCGAAAATTTAAGTTCGATTGATCTCAAGTTCCAACACTTAGCCAAATTTTTGAACCAAAAACCTACGTATTCTTGCTTTTTGTCAGATCGATCGAACTCTTGTTCAGATCGATCTCAAGTTTGAAAATTCATTGTTTTGACTTTATTTTGACTTTTCAATTTTTAAATCCAGAAATATTTTTACTTTTATTTTATTTCATTTTATTCCATTTTAGTTTTCAAAAATTTGTCAAAAATCCAAAAAAGATTTTATCTTATTTTTATTTTCCAAAAATCCAAAAATATTTTCTATTTTTCATTTTTAAATTTTTTTTTTTCAAATTTTTCAAAAATTCCAAAATTACTTTAAGGCATGATCACCAAAGTTCAATCGATCTGGGATCTCAGTTCGATCGATCGAACTGGAAAAAGGGAAGTTTTTAAAAATAGGACCGTGGGTTTTCAAGATCGATTACATAGATCGATGTCACCCTCTCTCATTCTCAAACCCTTGACCCCATTTTCACCACCGCTTCATCCATCCATCTTCTCTATCTCCGACATGATCCAAGCTTCACTCTCTCTCTCTCTCATCTCGGATTTCACTTCCTTCGCACCTTCTCCACTTCTCTCATCGTTTTGGGGTAAGATCTGAGATCTCATCTATGATTTAAGCTTCGATATGATGATTACATGATTTATATGTTACATTCATGCTATATAGATGACCAAATCCGTCATTATTGAAGCTTCGAAGCACTGTGTTCATATATATATATATGTGTGTGTATGCTTCATGTTTATATTTGTGTATTTTGTTTTGATTTTTAGAAGTTTGGGCCTCGTATAGTGATGGGATTTGTAGATTTGTTATGTTATTTGGCCCATAACCTTGTTCGTGTGGACCCCATGCTATCCATGTCACAGATCTGTGACTTTTCAATTTTCACTTCATACAGTTCGATCGATCGAACTTATATCTCAGATCGATCTGGTGAGATCGATCGAACTTTGCCACTCAGTTTCTTAGATTGATCCAAATTTTGTGATCGATCTCACATCATTTTATGATCAATCGAACTTCACAGATCTCACACACACTTCATTGATCTTATCTTGTGTTCAAATGCATGTGATATTCCACATTGGATTCATTTCATACTTATACTGCTTAGCATGTTTACATCCTGTCACTTACATAGATTCATGTCATATATATTTTGTCTATCTTATTTGACATGCATATTTCTTTAATGTGCTTTTAATTCTTTATTTTGGCATTAACTTCTATTGCAAGTTTTTCTTTTTATTTTTGCAGACTATGCCTTCGCGAAGGAAGACAGTTGCCAAAAGGCAACACGGGCCTTAGAGATTTCAGAGACATTAGTAGGCAGAGGAGCTAGCAGAGCCCTCACATATATAGGAGGAGCCAGCACAGTCTACGCCACCTCAGTCATCATCTTATGAGGCTAAGGATGATCATATCCCAACACAAGATCAGGATGAGGCTGAGGCTGAGCATACACCATCACCAGCTTCATCACCAGCTCAGCAAGCTCACCAACTTGATCGGCCATTACCTAGATACACAAAGATGACCGTGGCCCATGAGTCAGTCTTTGACACTAACTTTTTCTCCAGATCGGTGCTGACCTGGTCCGGATATGATGATATTATCCGGAGGGGCCTTTCAGCTATTCTTGCCCCAGTCACCATCCCTGTGCACCCGAGGCTAGTACGGATGTTCTTCCAGAACCTCCTGCCGTCCGCTCATACCACAGCGGAGATGGTCACTGCCTTTGATGGCCACCAGATCATAATCACAATGGCTACACTGGCCAGAACTTGCCACTGCCTACATCACTACCCTCCAAAGCTACAGGAGCTTTATTCGAGGCTATACAGGCCTTCTTATATCGATATATCAGTTTTTCTAACAGGTCACCATGCCGCTGGCGAGACCTTTGCCACCCGCACCTATCTTCCTGATGACCTGTGGTTTGTGGATTCCGTTCTTTTTCGGAACATCTACATGGCGGGCCATAAGATTCAGAGTAGGGGAGATTATTTGATAGCTTTATACGCCTTCTATACAGGCCACTGGGTATCCATTCCCGTACTCATCTAGAGTGTGATGAGGCAGCTATATGACACTTGCATCAGCAAGGAGCGGCCCAAGAGGGCCAAGTTCATTCCTTTTGGCCACCTCATCACCCAGATTTTGATTGATCAGCGCTATCCATTTTAGCCACAAGAGCGCCCATAGATAGGTATCTGTAGCTTCCGACAGAAAGATTGGGATAAGAGCTATAAGGGTCTTATCAAGAGTCTACAGGACAACGCCACACAGGCGGCGAAGGATTTAGAGGCTGAGGAGGCAGCCGCAGAAGTAGCAGACTCGGCAGCGGAGGATCCACCAGTTGATCTAACTGCCGAGCGTATGGATGTTGATCTAGAGCGGCCGCCAGATAACGTAGAGCAGCACTCTCCTGCCCATTCATGAGTAGGAGCAGACTCAAGATTCACATTCTTCACATTCTTCCGTTCCTGAGACTCCTACGCAGACCCCCGGCTTTGGAAAGCATCTTCAGGCTCTTGAGGATGCAGTAGTTGCTATCAAAGCCGATACTGTTACTACCCGAGCTGATGCTGCCACCCACAGAGCTGACTTTGCTGCATTTCGGACGGATATTGCGACTATGTTCTGAGATTTATCTAAAGATATTCGCAGAGCTAGACCTGCCCGTCCTGCCTCGTCTTCCTGAGTTCCCAGCCCCTTCTATCTTTTCATACTCCCTCTCTGTCATTTATACTTCCTTTTTGTCACTGTACATTATTTTTTGCAGCCGATCTATCCGCTTAGACACTTTGATGTATCTTGTACTTTATTTTCTTTTTATATATATTTTTTTCTGGATGTCATAAGTTATGTTCTTATATCTATCTGTTTGACTCCATCAGGTACATCACAGTGACTTCAGCAAGAGAGTGCTGCCCAATTTTCAGGACCACCCTTATACCTCTCTCACTTCTTTATCTGTTTATCCCATTTACAGTTGCATGTCCACTGTGCACTGATTATCCCTGTTGTTATCTAATGAGTTTATCCAAGTGCCATCTTTTTAGGACTACAGTTCATCCCAAGTTTGGGGGGACAATGCCACCCACTTTGGATACTTCAGTCCCGATCATTATTTGTGTGACGACCCTAGATTTCTAAACCCAATGATGAACCGAAAGATGACCCGATAACGGATTCGAAATGCAAAAGCGAAAGATAAAGTGAAAAGGAGTTCCTAAGTCTCAAATGAATCCCCCATGGCATGATCAAAACACAAAATATGCAAGTGTGTGACAACGTGAACATGCGCACAAGTGTAAAATAGCATTTTATACATGTTACAATGGCCCATGGCCTTATTACACTTCATTTGCAAAATTTGATATGCTAAACCTCAAAATTTGTAAGAGTTTACATTTCAAAGCAAAACTTTGAAACTTAAATACATACACTTGAAATATAAACTCTATGGCCCTTGGCCTCATGTCATACACATCAAATACATTCAAAAGAGTGTACTTAAGTACAGATTACATAATTTGAATCAAGAATACATGTTTTTAGTAAATAAGGCATAAATGGCATTTCAAACCAATCTTCACCGAAAAGAGAAACCTCCACTCCACAAGTCATCCAAGCACCATAAGAGTCTTAACTTTAATTCTTGCACCTGAAATATGACCCACGAACGTAGGGGTGAGCAAAATAAAGCTACTCGTAGGAAATGAGCATGCATCGACATAAAGTTTTACAAGTTTGCATGATTAATCAATATGGTTCATTCCACCTAACGTCTATGTCAAAGGTGAGACCCACGGAGCATCCTAGCTACCTATGATCATTTCTAGTATCAATCATCTCATTCATGCAATTTTAACAACATAGGGCATGCTATATAAGAAAAAATATCAGAACATGCTTATACCAAGCAACAAGATAGGATCACACTTATACAAAGCAACAAAATAGCAACATGCTTACACAAAGCAACTAAATATTAACATGCTTACACAAAGCAATAAGATAGGATCATGTTTACACAAAGCAACAAAATAGCAACATGCTTACACAAAACAACAAGAATAGATTCTCTAAGTTCACAACTTGAAATCTATAATACTAACTCTACTAAATATAACAATTTAGTACAATCAAAATATCAAATACCACATATTAAGACATAGATTCTCTAGATTATCAACTAGAAATCTACAAGTGTGAAATCAGCTAAATATAACAATTTAACACGGATGTACTTAACAACATCGAGATGTACTTAATAACATCAAAATTCGCCAACAACCGAAACCACAAGTCAATAAAATAAACATAATTGTCAACTTGGAATTGAATGCGAAAACAATAGCGGAAGACTTGGACATCAAATCTTAAAAAATGCCAAGAACAATGGTTATTCCGAGCATTAACCCGCTGGGAAGACCACCCTAGTGCGCATATGTCAAAGACTAAGAGGACTCTTGTCCCCGTACTAGAGCCAAACCCTAGCCATCAAACAAAACAATGTCCCAAGATTTTAAAATATATCAAATAAGTTCACAACTTATACATAATATATACAATGCACGAAACCACCTTCCTTGCACAAGTTAGATTAAAACCACACAATCTATGCCGTACGATTCAAATTCTAAAATGGCATATATAATGTCAATTACCAAGTGTACAATTCACTATACAAAGCATCAATATATTCCATAAAGAAAACACATTCACATAAATATAAACATAACAACTATGTTATCCAATGCTCACAACACAACAAGTGCAAATCCATAATTTTAAAATAGAAGCAACTTTTAAACATGATTAAGTCCATGGATAATAAGATAGAATTTAATTACATCAAATTAATTAAATTGTCTAGGTTTTACATTATTACCAAACGACCTCAAATTAATATACGTTAATAGACATGTCATGGTCAATACATATATTCACACAAAAACTCAATTAGGCCCATGAAACCACAAAATAGATTTTAATTAATTCATTTAATTAAAGTCTCTAGATTTTCAAACTTAACTACATGCTCTTAAATTAAGATATGTTAAACAACATGCCAAGACTTAATTTAAAATCATATAACAACACAATTTCATGCATTATACAACCATGAGCTTTAATCTTTCACTAAGATAAATATTAATTAAAAAGAGCATCTCTTATTTAGTTAATTTCAATTTAATATATGTTAAATAACATACTAATACAAGACTTTCTATCATGCCACAATTGAAATCCAAGATATACATAAACATAAAATTTAATCTTATGCAAGAATTAAATAATTCAACTTTCTAGATTTGATACAAGGCATGCATAAATGTTGTATAATCATGGAAAAACATATAATACAACACATAAAACTCTTAAAACATTCCCTATCTCCATTTAAGATGCAATCTCAAATCCCCGCCAAATGGAAACCGTTCCAAATCCAACGAAACTCTTAGGTTTTGTCGGGGATAACACCTTGAACTAGAATCCCCAAGAAGCCTCATCAAAATCACATCTTGGTCACAAACCCTAACTCAAAAAATGGCCAAAACTGAAATCTAATAAGGGCAAAAGGAAGAGCATGGCAAGGGGATCATAAAACACTAAGGCACTTTACCATTTCCACCAAGGGAAGTGGCCGAAAAAGTGGAGAGAAGCATGGCAGCCATGGCTGCCATGAGATCTGGCCAAGAGGGAGAGAGGAGAGAGAAAAATCTAATTCTATCTTATCTCTTATCCTATTTATAGGAAATCTCAACAAGTTCCCCGAACGGGCCCCGCCGGGACCGAAAAAGTAGAATTCGCGCTAATGCACTCAAACGGTAAAACTCCGTGAACAAAAAAGATGCACAATGAGAAAATTAGAACAAGGAAAAAAATGGTATCGAAAACCGAGTCCCGAGCAGAAAGTTATGCCTAAAACAAGTTTAGCGCAAACTAGGGCAAAAACCCTGAAATTGGAAAACATCGACCAGAAGATAAAACCAAGAGCAGACGACTTCAAGAAATGTCAAAATGAATCCCGTGCAAGGATCCAAGCTCAAAACAAGACATTTACAATAATTTTCATTAATTACACAATGGCCTCTCCAAAAAGTGAAAACTATGAAACTACCCCAAAATGAAAATATCTTCCAAAAGATATTTTCTTAAAAACCCTAGAAATAAATATCTTCAAAAGATTTTTACAAAAAGCACCCAAAGAAAAGGAAAATTTTCCAACGAACTTTGCATCCGTGCCCCTATGGACACCGGGAGCAACTAGGGTACTTTCTTACAAAAGTAAAGATACGTATCTTATGGAAACCACTGAGAATGAAGATACGTGAAGTCAAAAACCAACTCCGAACACAAGAAGTATGGTTACGCAGCAAAGTGTCAAACAGGAAAAGACGAAATATGAAAAAAAAGACGAAATAGTAAATAGTGTCGAAAAACGAAAAATGTGGAAACGATTCGGTCCTCAAAGGAAGTTGTCAATCCACGGAAAAGAGTCTCAGAAATCATTCCAGAGCACTCAAGATGGCACTAATTATCGAGAAACCAAACCCAGAAGGAAAAGGACAACGGAAAAAAATTTCCCGTGAAATTCCGGGTCATTACAGTGCAAATGCAATAATAACTACTAGCATTTTCAAAACTGCAAAGTAGCTTTTCTGTAGCACATTTGGTTTTTTTTCCCCCTTATTCACAAAGTTAACACGGAGTGGTATATATCAGCAACAATCCTGGACTCTTTTTTTAAAAAAAAATTAAAATTATCGCGAGTTCTTATTTAATTTCCAAAGCAAATGTAGAAAATAAGAGAATGCTTCAAAACCAATTATTCTTGCACACAAAGCACATAAAAGAATCAGGCTTAACTTATTACAAAGTAAGTTATCCCATCAAAGAAAGACAAAGAATTAAAGCAACAAAGTTACAAACCATAAAAAACACATACCACTAGCAGAAAATTGCAACAAATATTTTCCCCAACATCTACAAATCTTTTATTTTTAGAAACAAATGATGGGAAAGTGTCCTACAAATTCGGTGTCAATTTTGAATAAAGAATTGCATACAGAAATCGAAAATATAATCAATTGCAGAGGATCCACCAAGCAAAAATTATAATAAAAAGACGTTGCATTAAAAAGGAAGGAAAATAGAAGGAAGGAAAAATAAAAATCGGGGAAAAAGAACTTAATATCACCACACAAGCATATTTCGCACCTAAGAAATAGCATATTTCACATCATGATTTTCAATCTGCACTACTGGTACAATAATCCCAGACAAATGTCTTATTTATCTCTATACACTCATATAAAAAATAATAGTAATAATAATAAAAATATATATATATTCCATGATAGAGACGACAGGGTAATAAGCGAACTATCCGAGTCCATCAGCACCTAAAATGGATCATTCAGTCTACCAAGGAAACACAATTTCAATGAACATATGCTGAAAGCTTTAGCTTGCTCATTTTGGGGCATTAGCCTTTGAGGTGTGCTTCTACATTCCTTGAATTGAATGACAAACCAAGCCTGAAAAAAAAAAAAAAAATCTCTAGTAAAAATAATGAACTTTAGCAGGCCAAGGAATATGGTAAAATCTCTTCCCTAAAGGCCTCAATGTCATAAAATTAAACTGATGCACCAGCCAAGTATAGATCAAATTTATGGTTAAGCTTGGTCTTACCAGATCTCTACTGGAACTAATTTATAATATGACAGTGAATGAAGTTATCCATATTCTATAGAACAGAAGATGCGGGAAGTTCCTACATCAAGAAAGTAGAAAAATTATAAAACAGCAGGAAAAATGTGTCCTGAAAGGGGAGGGAATGGGTACAAAAGGAGAAAAAAAGGGCAAACACAATCATGAACTAAGCATTCATATCTTTGATGAAAATATAACATGTAAGTTGGTAGTTCACTCCAATAGTCGGTGGTGAAACCAAATCACAACTGCGTCCATGACGATGTAACTACCAAAAATCATATCAAGCAGTGAGACCCCCTTCTTATCCCAAAGAAGTTAGCCACCTCCCAGACTCGAGTGTATTGCTCAACCTATAAAAATAAGTAAATACTTGAATAAGGCTCTTTCCAGAAATCGACAATCAAACAGAAAAGAGATAACAGTTGTCACTTAAAACATTGATTTAGCGACCTCTACAATTGACTGTATTGCTCAACCTATAACATTAAACGCACACTAGTATAAGGCTCTTACCGAAAACGACAATCAAACAGGAGAGATAACAATTGTCACTTAAACCACCCACTACCATTGCAGTTTTTTCAACACCAGTTTTGAGAATAGAAGAAAGAGCAGTAATGTCTTCTTGGGGATGGAAGGGAACAACCTCTATTTTTCTGGCTTTTCAAGAGAGAGAAGCCAACAAGGCAACAATTACTAGGATATTCTTCAAATCTATCAACAATCGCTAGTTTATAAACAGTCAAACTAGTTTAGCCCACATGTTGGGCAGGCAGCATGCCTAATGGCAAACCTATTCCGCTTCCCTCTCTAGATCAGCTTCTATAAAAGCTCCCTAATGACGCAAGACCTTCTCCTTTTATGGCAGAAGTTTTGAAAATAGCCCACTGGCGGTTTTTAATTTTGTGCAACTCTAAGGTCTCGGTCACTGCAGCATCATCAAGTGCACCAGGAAGATCCTGTAGAACAAAAACGACAATATCCAAAAAAGGGAAAAAAAAAAAAAAATTACTAGTTTCATAAAAGCATTTGTTTGAAGAAGATGTAAGGCGTGGATCTAAAACAAAAGGACATGTACATGACCCCAAAATGAGAACGGAATCAATTTTCTTTATGAATTTAAGAGGAAAAAAAAAAAAAAAAAATTAGGACAACCAAGTGCTGCATTGCAGAAGGTTTTGCTGCTTTCAGATCAATCTATATTCTATAAGCATCCAAAGCATTAAAAAGCTGCACATTGCTTTCAAAGCAGCCAAAGCTGCTCTGACAATAGGCTTACATTAAATGTTATTGGAACAATATAATGTATCATTTCCTCCAACTCCAAATATATCAGAGAATAATCAACAGGTGGTATACAAACCTGTTTGTTTGCAAAAATGAGGACAACAGCACCTTTCAATTCTTACTCCTGACAAAAAGGCACAAAATTGAGTTCACATTATGAAATATCATTTATGTGTAAATAAAGAAAAAATAAATAAATAAGAAGTATTAACAATGACATCTAAATCATGGACGGGCAAGATAATTAGAAGCGTTAGATCCAGGCAGGGTGGGCAGTAGATGTACCTAGGGCTGCAAATGAATTAAGCCGAGGCTCGGCTCGTTCATTTTGTGGGCTCAGCTTGGTATCGTGACGAGCTCAGAAAGTTGAGCTCAGGCTCGGCTCGTCACTATTTTGAAAAGCTTGGGCTCAGCTCATTTAATAACAAAAGTTTTCGAGCTCGAGTTGAGCTCCTGTTCAATATCGTTTTGGCTTGTTCATGAACTTATACTAGCCTACACAAACCTCTATTCACGAACCTATACAAGCCTATGTTTATGAACTTGTTCATTAACCAATACGAGCCTATATTCACAAACATATGCGAGCCAACACGAGCCGAGCCCAATGTTGTTCAGGATTGGCTTGTTTATTAAACGAGTCTAGAAATCGAGCTCAAGCTCAAGCTCAGCTTGTTTGCTTAACGAATGAGTCCGAGCTGAGCCCAAGCTCTTCCGGTTCAATTGCAGCCCTAGATGTACCAGCAATTCCATTCTTGAATAGGAAAGGAGAAGGGAAAATAGAAACAGAACAGACAGCCTACAAAATCTGTTAAAATGAACCAAATATATTTGCAAAAAACATGGCAGGAGGAAATTTTAAGCAGCCAAAATTGTCCGGGTACAGAATTACTGCCCTCTAATCCAGATATAGAATTTTACTGCTTCCAAATGTTCTCATAATCTAAACTATCATAAAAAATTTAGTTGCTCACAACTCATATTTAAATTATTTAACATTAAATTACTTATGATTATATATATACTATGAGTTTATAAACATACTGAAAGTGACATCTGTAAAACAAATTTCAACTACACATAGTAAGAAAATAAAAAAAATAAGAAGCCCAATTAGACCAGCGATCTTCTTAAGAAATTATGACATGCAAACATAAAACAGCATTCAATTGTACCTCCAAAATTGAATGAAACTCCTCTTTGGCAATCACCAGCCTATCAGTATCACTTGAATCAACAACATAGATTATGGCTTGAGTATTTGGAAAATAACATCTCCAATATGGCCTAAGGCAACCAAA